>JANAVB010021596.1:3581397-3817485 GCA_029216955.1 Iris pallida
TTAAGGATATATATATATATATATAATATATAGATATATTATATAATATATTATATATTATATATATATATATATATATTGGGATATATATTTGTATAAAAAAATAGAAAAAAAAAAGAATAGAGAAAAACCAAAGAGCAGCCTTCAGGCCCAAGGCCGACCTGTGAGCACAGCCAATCGGCTAAGCCCCTGGAACCACGAGAAATAACATATTAGTATCGAGAACAGGGAGCGAAAGAAAGTTCTCAAAAACCCTAGCAAACCTAGCGTGCGACCACCCAGCGTCGACCAGCCACCCGGGCTCCCGCACGCACCCTCAGCCGCCGGCGCCACCGGCGCGCGGGCCGAAGTCGGCCAGGGCCTGTGCGCGCGCGGCATGCACGAAACAGGACGCAGCAGCGACTGCAGACGCCCAGTTCACGACGTGATTTCTCCGTCGTACTCCGCCGTTTTATGAACCGTTTGGTCAGTTACGTCGACCAACCTTACCTCTACAATCCCCTTCAAATAGTTTGAATTAATTTGCTTTGTACGCGATGGAAAACGAGTTCCAAAACCGAGAAAAATCTCGATTTCTGGATTTAGAAACTGTCCCGAAACCCAAAGTTGGCGGTCGATTTACGACCAGGATATCGTAAAACTTGGAAAACCGCTTGAACAGCCTTGTAGGCAACATAACCGAGATTGAGACCCTATTTTTAGTTTAATTTCTAGTTGGTTATTTTATGTTTAAAACCGATTTGAAAATCAGGAAAAAACTGAGAAAATTGTTTTCGAAAACTTAGAAATCCTTCGATACGACGTGCGTTCCGCCAATCCGGGCGACGTGGTCGCGAACCGAAAGTATCGAAAGGTGCGTAACTGCTTTGTGAACGTGTGGGCTTTAACGAAATTCAAATTGGTCGCGTGTGCGCGACGAATTTGATGCATATCCGTCAAAATTTACCGTATCGGCCTCTGTGCAAATTTTCTAATTACTTTGTGCACGTTCGTCAGATCGAGACAAAACTTGCGCCAACAGGACCGTATCATTTTTCTGGTCCTGTATGCCAAGTTTGGTCTAATTCTGAGACAGTTGATTGGATCGCCGTTTTGCGGGCCCCACGGTCCGACTCAACGGGCGATTTTGTGCACGGCCCGTCGGAATCCAACTTTGGACATACGGTTGGGTTCGTATCGAAAAACTGGACCTGATGACATATAGTTTGACGATTTTAGAGATTGTTGACTCTGGCACGCTTTTCGGTGCAAAGCGGGTCCAACGGCGGACACCGTTTTGACTTGAAATTATCGTTTTATTCATGTGTCCAGAATTGGACTTAAGGACAGACAATTCTAGCTAATTTGACTATTCTGAGAACGTTGGTAATGTTTATTTCAGCATCTGGATACTTTTTGCATGTGTTGACTTTAGTGACTCATCTGATGTGGTTGTACTATCGGTTTTTTCAGCTAAGGACCTCAGGCAAGTACACTTTCTGATTGCTTTCGATTCATAGTAGTTTTTTTATTTCATGTTTATACATATGTCTTGCTGTTTGTGTAACACCCATATTCTGAATACGTATTTTGTCAAGCTTGCATGTATTTCAGACCTGTATTTATTTTCTCAGATTTTGGCATGTACTTGTAATTGGCTTGACTTGCAGATTTTGGTTCTAGTAATTGGGTTTTACCTGGATTGGTCTATTTTGTGGAGGAGAATTGGTTTGATTTGGTTTGGTTTGGTTTAACATGCATTGGAACACCTTAGCCTATGTTCAACCCTCAGCACAACACAACTCACCCTCATTAAAACTCCACCTACTTTTCTCTCTCCTCCATAATTCTCTCATTTATTTCTCCATCTTCTTCTTCTTCCTTCCTCTACACAACACCAGCACCCATAGGCAAGTGCACCTTGCCACCGCATGAGAACCCTATTTTATTTGTCCATTAGCTAGATTAGGCCATGGAGATGAACTTTAGAACTTGGCATTTTATGATTTGGAGTCTCCATTGTTCTAGATCTAAGTTTCTTTATTTTCGGATTTACATGGTTTTGATCTATTTTGGTTGGATTTTTGTGGGTTTTGATGCTTTCATGTGGAAGAGAATTCAATTTTACTCAAGTTAGACCTTTGAAAATCTAGATTTGGCTTTGATTTGACTAAGATATGAAAGATTGAATTTTTGGGTGTTCTTGATGTTCCTCTCGGCCTGGAGAAGAAGATCTACAGTCTGCGCTCTTTAGCGCAGCACTGAACCGCGCAGCCTCCCCGCGCCGCGCTCTTTAGCGTTGGTCGCTGACTGCGCAGCCTGGCCGCTACCCGATTGCGCAACCAATCCTGCGCCATCGGCTCCTGCGCGCTTGACCCCTGCGCAGTCTGCATCCTGCGCCATCCATTGCCTGCACAGTCTAAGCCTGCGCAGTCTGCATCCTGCGCCATCCATTGCCTGCGCAGTCTAAGCCTGCGCACTTCGCAGTGTCACGCCCCAGAACCAGAATACTGGAGAGCGGGGGAATGACTCAGCCAGCTACGTATTACGGGTAGATGAATACCGTATAATACGATCAATGCTGTCTAACCAGACGAGGGGGTGCATACTACATGAAAGTCTTACTATGGTCATTTCACATCTATTGTCTCAATCATTCAAAACAAGAAACAGAAATAGAGAACATGTAAGATAAAGCAGTAAGGCGTCCCAAACGCTCAGTCAAAATGTTCTTGAGATCTGGCTTTACAAAACATAGCCAGATGGTATAGCGAGTATATACACAATTGTTATCAGCTGCAGTCTGACTTAATTACAATTATGTAAGGGTAAGTACAAGACAATCCGACTAACATGTCGGTGCCAAACGGCAAAATATAAAGTAAGTAACAAACGAACGGGAAAGTAAGGAACCCACTCGAGTCCTCCTGCGATCATTCCTCTAGTATTGACCATCTTGGAGGTGGAAGTAAGCTGAGTCCTCGGGAACCGGCTCTAAATCTGGCCATACAAAACCAGAGAGGTTAGACCTCTAATAGCAAGTACCACAAGGAAGCACGATATGAGGAATTAAAACCAGTAATAAGAGAATATAATAATAGATCTTTGCTTTCCACTAGGATTCACATAACATCACGACACTTCGAACCAACCTCCCAACCAAACAAGGACAGAAGTTGGCCCGTCACGCCCTGACATTCTGATCATCTTAGTTAGGCAACAGAGTAGATACAATACACAAACAAATCATCTTTGAACGGCCAATCAATTCCTACGGCTTGCTATTGTGAGTCCCAAATTATCCTGGAATTATGCAATTAGGGATTCCTCAGTTCTTACTATGTGCAAGCAAGGCTAGTCTATCCAATCAATCAATTGCGCCAATCATGTAGTTAGACGAGTCCCAGCGGGACGCCCGCCGTTATAGTATGTACAATAATATAAGTAGATACCGTTCCCTGCCCGTGTGACAGATTTACCGTATCTGTGGGAACCAGCCGGCCCGTCGGGCACTTAATAGTCCCAAGGGGGCTGCCATGTAAGAACTCGGAAATCCATTCTCTCCATGCCATCATCACTTTATTTAACTTAATAGTCTCTACGTTGCGTGAAGTTCCATGCCGTGGATCATGGTCGTTCAAATGAGTACTTTCGTACGGGGTACAATATGCGCAACTCTACAACGATACCCGTGCGGCTATGTTATAGGTCTTACATAGCGTAATGCAACAATCAAATCTAACCACGGAGTAATCATGCCTTGACCATAAAGTACACATGCTGTCTTTTTGTAAAATAGATAAATAAATAATTTGAAACCTGCATATGCCTGTATGCCAATATTCGGGATCGGCTAATCGAGTACAATAGTTCATTACATGAACGTGTCTCATTCATTTCATTCAATAAGACGACTAGCCAGTCTCTTAGTTCCAACTAGGAACGCATGATCAATTAGTCAAGATACCCATTATTATCAATGGTATCAAGGCATGAAGGTCAATTAGTATTAAGCATGGTCCAGTCCATAACTAGTATAAAATAGTTGGTAACATATTCTTGAATCCAAGGAAAAGATCAACAAATTCATGTTGGGAGTTGAAAGAAATTCTAGCCACAATTCAGTTAATTAGGACATATAACAGTCAGAAACAACCAAATTATGCATATGCGGCCTATTCTGCGACATGCATGCAACTGCGACACCATATGCGCCTACTGCGACATGATATGCGCCTCATGTGGCTCAACTGCGACATGATATGCGCCTATCGCGACATGCGCCTCATGTGGCTCAACTGCGACATGATATGCGCCTACCGCGACATGCGCCTCATGTGGCTCAACTGTGACATGATATGCGCCTACCGCGACATGCGCCTCATGCAACATGCGCCTACTGCGACATGCGCCTTAATGCGGCTCATGCGCGACATGATATGCGGCTACTGCGACATGCTGTGTGCCTTCCGCGACATGCGCCTCATTGCAACATGCGCCTTCTGCGACATGCTGTGTGCCTTCCGCGACATGCGCCTCATTGCAACATGCGCCTTCTGCGACATGCTGTGTGCCTTCCGCGACATGCGCCTCATTGCAACAAGCGCCTTCTGCGACATGCTGTGTGCCTTCCGCGACATGCGCCTCATTGCAACATGCGCCTACTGCGACATGCGCCTTCTGCGACATGCTGTGTGCCTTCCGCGACATGCGCCTCATTGCAACATGCGCCTACTGCGACATGCGCCTTCTGCGACATGCTGGGTGCCTTCCGCGACATGCTGTTCGTGCTGCAGATGAATATAGGAATGAACCAAAATACTTTTTGCCATAACTTCCACAAAATAAATCGAAATCTAACTTTTCAAAAGCCAAACTTTAGTAGAATTAAATTCTCTACAACATGGAACCACTTAATTTCGAAAACAACAATGTTTGATAGATCAAAACCCTAAATTTCATATGAAAACCAAAACTATGAAAACCAAAACTTAGATCTACACCCAACCATCCATGGAAAACAAAAACTTCAAGACCTAAACTTGTAGAGGAAGAGAAGATGAATAACATAAACTAAAAATAATTGGGGATGCATGAAATCCCTCATGGTGTGCAAGATGTACTTGCCTCTCCAAATGGGTTAGGGTTTGGTGGAGGAGTAAATGTGAATGAATGAAGAGAGAGAGTGGAAGAAGAACTTTTATATCAAGGTCAAGTGGATCTCCACCATTCATTCTCTCCACCAAATCCAAGCCATCCATTCCTTTCCATGTTGAACCAAACCGAACCAAGTTGGTTTCCCATGAACCGAAATGAACCAAGAGCCAAGAAAAAGCAGAAAATAAAATACAAAAATTAATAAGCGCAAATTTGAAGAATTTAAATACAGAATAAATGCATGATAAATATTGAATAAGTACATTCAAGAAGTACACGTACAAAATACTTTATTCTGGAAACGGGGAGTGACATCTCTACCCTCCTTAGAAAAATTCCGTCCTCGGAATTTCAGATCCAAGCAGGACAGAAATGTCGGAGCTAAACTAATACAAGCAATTCTAGTGAGCAAGCAATCATTTTACCATATCAAAAAGCAAGTACTATATATGTAAATTCATCAATCCACGATATCAAGTAGTTCTACCCATAAGGTGATAAGCATGAAGAATCAGGACAATCAAGGTATACAGAAAGAGATATACCTTGTGAGTCAAACAGGTGTGGATACCGTGATCGGATATCATCCTCACGTTCCCACATTGACTCTCCCAATGAGTGATGACCCCAAGCAACACGAACAAGACTAATTGTTCGGTTCTTGAGTATCTTCTCTCTTCGGTCCAAAATGGACACAGGCTGTTCCTCGTAAGACAGGTTGGTACCAACAACCAGCTCAGAATGGTCAAGGACATGGCTTGGGTCCGATACATACCTTCGCAACTGAGATACATGAAATACGTCATGCACCTCTCGTAACGAAGGTGGAAGGGATAAACGATAAGCAACATCGCCTATCCTATCAAGAATAACAAAGGGTCCTACGTATCGCGGACTCAACTTCCCGCGAACGCCAAATCTAATGACCCCACGGGTAGGTGAGATCCGCAAGAACACGTGGTCCCCAACAGAAAACTCTAGCGGCCTACGATGCTGGTCCGCCCAATGACGATGCCGATCCTGCGCAACTCGAAGTCGCTCTCTAATTCCCTTAACCACTTCAACCGTCTGAACAATCATTTCTGGGCCTAACATTTTCCTCTCTCCGATATCATCCCATGCAAGCGGTGATCTGCACTTCTTACCATATAGTGCTTCGAATGGCGCCATCTGGATACTGGCTTGATAACTATTGTTGTACGAGAACTCAACTAAGTGCAGGTGGCTTTCCCAAGATCCTCCAAAATCTAGAGTGCAAGCTCGCAACATGTCTTCTAAAGTCTGAATCGTCCTTTCTGATTGTCCATCCGTCTGCGGATGGTAAGCCGTGCTAAATCTTAACTTGGTACCCAGACTGTGATGTAAGCTTTTCCAGAAATGTAATGTAAAGCGGGTATCTCGATCTGACACAATACTGACAGGAACTCCATGCTGCCTGACTATCTGTTGCATATACAATTCTGTCAACTTTTCTGTAGATTGCCCTAATCTGAAAGGAAGAAAGTGTGCCACCTTCGTAAGTCGGTCCACTATCACCCAAATAGCGTCCTTACCACTTGGTGATCTCGGTAAACCGGTCACAAAGTCCATTGTAATATGCTCTCATTTCCATTCCGGAATAGGAAGCGGTTGCAATAATCCAGCTGGCCTCTGCTGTTCTGCCTTCACTTGCTGACATACCAAGCAACGGGAAACAAATCTAGCTATCTCTCTCTTCATCCCGTTCCACCAGAAATGCTGCTTGATATCTTGGTACATCTTGGTTCCTCTAGGGTGAATAGAATACTGAGAACTGTGAGCTTCTGACATGACCTCCTGTCTGATATCTCCACTAGGCACACATAGACGTGATCCAAATCTAAGCGTACCATCTTCATGAATTTGCATCTTCTTCATGAGTCCTGACTCACATTCTGCTCTAAGCTTCTGAATCCTTGGGTCTTGTGCATGAGCTGCCTTGATCCTGCCTACCAAGTCGGATTGAACTTGCAGACTTGTTAGAACTCCTACATCACCAGGAAGTATAACTTCGATGCCCATCTCCTGAAGGTCTTCTAAGATATGCTTATGTGTTGTCAACATAAATGTGCCGCCTCTCCTGCTAAGAGCGTCTGCTACCATATTCGCCTTGCCTGGGTGATACTGAAGCTCCACGTCATAATCCTTGATCAACTCTAACCATCTTCTCTGTCTCATGTTCAGCTCCTTCTGGGTAAAGATGTACTTCAGACTTTTATGATCTGTGTACATCTCCACTCGGTCACCATATAAGTAATGCCTCCATAGCTTCAGAGCAAACACTACTGCTGCTAACTCCAAATCATGAGTTGGGTAATTCTTCTCATGGTCACGAAGCTGCCTAGATGTATATGCTATCACCTTCCCATGCTGCATAAGGACACATCCAAGTCCTTTACCTGACGCATCACAATATACTGTAAAACCTCCGGGTCCAACTGGTAATGTAAGAATAGGCGCTGATATCAACTTCTGCTTCAACGTCTCAAATGATGTCTGACATTCTGCCGACCAAACAAATGGCACATCCTTCCGGGTCAAGCGGGTCATGGGTGCTGAAAGCCTTGCAAAGTCTGACACAAACCTTCTGTAATATCCTGCTAATCCCAAGAAACTCTACACATCTGCTACGGTCTTGGGTACTGGCCAACTTTCTACTGCTTCTACCTTCTTGGGATCTACTGCTACTCCAGCTCCTGATATGATGTGACCTAAAAATGAAATGTGATCCGTCCAAAACTCATACTTGCTGAGCTTGGCATACAACTGGTTCTCTCTCAGAACCTGCAACACTTTCTTGAGGTGGTCTTCATGCTCCTCTTTACTGGCAGAATATACGAGAATGTCGTCAAGAAATACAACGACAAACTGATCTAAGTATGGCATAAAGATGCGATTCATCAAATCCATGAATATCGCTGGAGCATTGGTCAAACCAAACGGCATTACTAAGAATTCATAATGCCCATACTTCGACCTAAATGCTGTCTTGGGAATATCTTCCTTCCGAACCCTCACCTGATGGTACCCTGAACGAAGATCTATCTTGGAGAAAACTCTAGCTTTGCTCAACTGATCAAACAAGTCGTCGATCCTGGGTAGTGGGTACTTGTTCTTCACTGTTGCCGCGTTAAGCTTCCTGTAGTCAATGCACAATCCGGATGACCCATCCTTCTTCTCCACAAGTACTACTGGTGCTGCCCATGGTGACACGCTAGCTTGGATGAACTTTTTCTCCTTCAATTCCTCTATGTGCTTATATACCTTGGCCTGCTCTGAATCCGCCATTCTGTAAACTCGATCTGATATTGGTTTGGTTCCTGGTGCCAATTCTATGCTGAACTCAATATCCCTAACCGGTGGTAGACCTGGAAGTTCTTCGAGAAATACGTCTAGAAATTCTTCAACTACCTTCGGAATCTGAACTTCTTCCATTGCTGTTACTACTCCCTGCTCTTGCTGAGTTGCCTCTGACCTGACTAAGGTGAACCTCTTCATGCCTGGAATATCAAAAGATACACTCCCACTGCGACAATCTATTGTCGCATGACTGTCTTTCAGCCAGTCCATGCCTAAGATAACGTCGAAATTTCCAACAGAAAATTCTATCAACCGGGCAGGTAAGGAATGCCCGCAAACTACGACGCTACACGCTAGAATAACTCTACTAACTCCTACGAGCCCATTGCCAGTGAGTATATTCAACCTCCCTGGCAATGCCTCGAACTCCATTCCTAGCCGTGTTGCAAATTGTACAGATATAAATGAGTGTGATGCTCCTGAATCAAACAATGCTACTGCGGGATATGAGGCGACGAGAATGTTACCTGCCACAACATCTCCCGATGCCAATGCCTCCTCCAAGGACAGAGTGAATGCCTGCCCTCGACCTCCTTGTTGGTTTCCATGTTGCGGCCTAGCCTGGTGCTGCTGCTGGCCCATGCCTTGGTGATGCTGGGGTGGTCTATGCTGGTGTTGCTGCATCGGCGGTCCCTGCTGCCGAAATATCTGAGCCTGCGGACGCTGTGCCAACGGCCTTACTGCCACTGCTGGTCCTCGATACTGGCCTGCCCCTGGTGCTGGCAGAGCAGAAAACTGCTGCCCTGGTCCTCCTGACCTCGAATTCATGGGACATGTGGTAACCCGATGGTCTGGATTTCCACATATCAGACATAGTCCATTCAATGTCCGACACACATCTCTAGTGTGCCTCATCTTCCCACAATAAGTGCAGCCCGCCGGGGGTTGCTGGTTCTTTCTCTGTTGTTGTTGCTGCTGCCTGGGTGGTGGTGCCGGTCCTCGTATCGCCACATCGTGGATACGAATGCCAGTGGATGGTGCTGTTGTTCGGGGCGCTGCTCTCCCTCCTCCTTCAATCTGACTGTGGGATCTCTTCTGACCCCCAGTCCTCACCGCAAGCCTCTGAATGGTGATTTCATGCCTTCGAGTCGCCGTCAATATCTCATCAAAAGTCTGGTAATTGTGCCCTTCTATCAATTGCAAGAGTTCAAGATGAAACCCTTGTTGAAATCTCATAGCCCTCTGGCGCTCCGTTGCTACCATCTCTGGGGCGAATCTACTCAATCTGCAGAACTCTGCTGCATAAGCATCTACAGTCTTGCCAGCCTGCCTGAGGCTGATAAACTTCTGTTGTAGCTCAAACTGCGCCACAACTCCATAGTACTTGGTCTTGAATTTTGTAGTGTGTCACGACCCGCACCCACTGTGAGGGTACGAGAACGTAACAACGCCCAGCCTACGCCGCAGAGTCGGCGGTAGAACGCTGTCCTAGGTCACAACATCTAACAATTATATAACTAGCAGTTTATACTCCCCGAATGGGGGTGACATAGCAAAAGAAACTCAATCACAACTAAGGAAGATATAGCACGATATGAATAGAACTCAAGGAAATGAAATAGATAAAACCATAGTCTAAGATAATCCCAGCAGTACAAGTCTCAGATAAAAGAATATATACAACTGATCTCCACATAAAGAGTCTAACTAGAACATGTCTCAAAACTATAAATGAAAAACAAGCTAGCTAATCTAGTCTAGGCAGTCGGGGGAAAGTCCTCAGCTACTGCTGGATCCTTCTGAGGGTCCAGCTCACAGGTGTCATCTTGGGCTGCCCCGTAATAGGTATCCAGGCAAGCCTCCTCCTCGTCCTCTGTAATATTTTCAACATGTCCAGTCAGGACAGGAGCGAGCACAGTACATCTCAACAATTCATAGCAGGTTAGAAAATATAAACTTGCAGTAAAGTAAGATACAAGTACTGAAGAAATGCGGTATGTAAACAGGAAGAGAACTGTAATGTAAATATCTACTATACATAGAGAACTAACAGTGGCTAGTGAGTCAGAGTACGAGATAGCACATGTGAACAGGACAGATTTGCACAGGATGTCGAGGTGCACAGGAATCTACACTACAAGGAATTGTTCACACGACTACTAGCACTCCCCCGTATCCCCAATCAATACACAAGGATCTAAACAGGTTATGTTATTGCACAGGATATCACATGGGGGCCCATATAGGGTGCACATGATAGTATACATGGGGCTCCGTGAACATGAGAGTACAAGATTCACAGGAGTACACATGTAATGAAAGCACAGGAGTACATGATGTAAGTGAAACGCACAAGCACAATGTACCCGATGCTTCCGAGGGGGATAACATCGCATGTAGAGATCCATATAGTACCAATCCGTGTGACCAACGTGACAGTACAAGTAAAGTAATCTACTGCAGGAAATAATTCTAAGCAGGATATGAAATGATCAGAGAATGTACTCGCCTGTAACTGAGTGTCCGGTATGAAACGTACTGTCCAAGGAGTGGTGTCTGGCTCCTAATCAGAACAGCACAAGTCACAACAAGTCCAGAATATCAAAATGGAGTCCTACTATGCATTCTATATGATTCTAAGTCAATCTAGACCAAAGTCAACTCTTGGTCAACTCTGATCAACCCTAGAAGTCAAACTAGGTCAACCAAGTCTAGTTTGATCTAAACTAGGCTATCTAGGTCTAACAAGACATGCTAGCCTCTAACAAGTCTATACTAGACTACACACAACATTTCAAGTATCTAAAATACCTATGTATATACACACCATATATATATATATAGATACAGATATTGATTAACACTATGCATTCTAGGCTAATACCATATATATACACATAGACATACATTCCACACATATCTAGAGATACATAACACCACACCTATGTACATGGCTATATAATATACACATGAAATGCATATGAGAAGGAAGCAGGTGTGTGTGTACTTGTGTGTGTGGAAATTAGCTAACAGTTTAAGAGTAATGTGTGTGTGTGTGTATCAATGTACATATGCAAGAATTAACAGTGCAAGGTATGAGTGTAGTGTAACTTGTGAGCAGTTAACAAGTGGTGTGTGCACAGGGCATTGACAGGAATTAATAGTGTCAAAGTGCAGGAAAACAGTGTCAAGGTGCAGGAATAATAGGCTGTGTGTGTGGGTGATGGGCAGGAACTAGTAAATAACAGTGAATGCAACATAGAGCAGTGAAGAATGTAATTATCTGCAGGAAATGGAAACAGGAAAGAAATGTGTAACTGTGCAATGGTGTGCAGGAATAATAACATGAGAGGAAAATGAGTGTGTCATGTATGTTTCAGGAAACAAGCAGTGAAGAGAAGGAACAGCAAGTGACAGTACAATGTGGGCCTGTGTTCAGGAAAATGCAGTGTGCAGGTTAACAAGAGAGCTAAGTGTCTGTATATGTGAATGGTGTGCCAACATGTACAGGAAAACAGGAAAGGAAAAGCAAGGCAAAGTGTGAACTGTGCAATGGTGTCAAGTGGCAGGAAAACAAGTGACAGGCTAATCAGTCATGTATCAATCCCAATATACAATTTACTCTCTTGTTCTCAGATTTGATTAAACAAAAGACAGTTAACTACAACCATAAACAGGTTTTACATATTCAGACTTATGAACAGTCCAACAGCAATGCATACATATATTTGAAGAACAGGGAAGGAAAGAAGAAATGGCAGTTCATTGATGAACATGTATAATTAACTCAAAATCATAATGTGAACCCTTAACCCATAATCAATTCTCAATTAGAAGAAGGACAAGAATCAATTCATGTTCAAAATAAGTATTAAACATCAAATACTAGGGATTAAACATTAGACAAAATCAAATTAGAAAAACTGGAATGGCAAGAAACAGTTCACATATCAAAACTCAGATTTTTGACCCCAAACCACATTCAAATCAATCCAAAATTTACACATATGCAGATGGCTATTAGGAGAACATGTTAGGGATTTAATATTATGTAGATAATAGCAATTAATGGGTGAAAAATGATGCTAAAGTTCAATTTTTGTAACTGGAATGAAAACAGATAACTTATTGGTACACAGGAAAATAGGGAAAAAAACTGGAAACTAGGTAATCGAGTTTTACCAATGCAAAATCAATTAAGAAAGTAAAACAGTGGTTGGTAAATAACTAATAGCATATACACGTGTCCCTAGAAGTGTTTGTGTCCCAGCAATAGGACACAAACGTGTCCAACAGAAGAAATCAAGAAAACAGTGCACAACACACTGTGCAGTGTACACAGGCTCGTGCACGTGTGCACGAGTGTCGTACACACGACACGACACAAATGGGGACTCGTGGTCGTGTCCCCAACTAGCCTAGGTATAGGTCTTGGTGCTAGACACCCTGAATCGTGTCATACAGTGTCGTGTCCAAAGCTATGAAGCCGTGTCAGTGGCAAAAAGAGACAGTGCACAGAACAGTGTCAACTCAGTACGTGGACGATTACTCGCCAACCAAAGCACGAAGTCCTACGAAACTTGGGGAGCATGGTGACAGTGGGTGCCCCATTGCCCCCACGAAGTTTCGTGTCACGACACGCCGTGTCGTGTCCCACAGAGACCCCGAGATGCAGGGGATCACTGTTCCCACGCGCGCGCGTGTCCAAGTGCGCATGCACGAGAGCCCCAGCGACACGACACAAGCACGAGGTTGGCTCAGAGCTCCAGAAATGGTTAAGCGACCCTAAAATACAAATTTCCATTCAATTACAATACAAAAATTCACACAAAAAGTCCTCTTTGGCATTCCATCAAACACATCGCATAGGGGACTGATACGTGTCCTGAACGGACACGAAACGAATCCGAACCCTAGGTTTAGCTTATCCTACAGTAGGGGTAGGGCTAGGGCCTTCCTAAAATGGATTCAAACAGTAACTTAATGGAGTAATGAGGATTATACCTATGTTTGCACAATGAAGAGAAAAGTCCTCAAATGGAAGAAACTCCTCAAGCCTCCAAGCTCCACAAATTGTTATTTCCCTACAAATAAAATATACCAGCATCAAGGGGAAGAAATTTAGGTCCTAAAGGAATTGGTTTGAAGGAAAAATGAATTGAAATGGATTTTTAAGGATTTTAGGAAGATGGGACTCACCTCTTTCCTTAGAACTTTGCTAGAACCCTAAAAGAGGCTAGCCCTAGAAATTAGGAGTGTATTTATAATGGGGGAATCCCTAGGTTCAGCTAGGGTGGCTGACCACTTGGCCTTGGGTTAGGGTTGAGCTAGGTTTGAGTCCAATCTAGCTAAGTCACATAATGACTTGTGAAACCACAAGCCATTCACCAAATCAAATGATTTCTAAATTTCTAATTCTAGTTCTATGAATCACTAACCACTAACTTGAGTCACACTAGGTTAGACTAGGGTCACTTGACCTAACCAAGCCCAACTAACCATGGTTAGTTCCTAGGTTGGTCTACATGGGTCAAAACTGGCCAAAAATCAAACTAGTCCAAATAAATCCAAAATAAATTCTAAAAATTCCCATAAATTCTAATTAATACTAATAAATTTAAATAATAATTAATAATCCCAAATAATTCTTAAAATTACAAAAATGACTAAAATACCCCTTAGTCTGGAAATGAACACTAGCAAGACACCAAATCATAAGTCATGAATTTAAATAGTTTAAAAATAATTAAAAATCACTAAAAATTATAACATGAAATAAATACCATTAAATAATAATTATAATTACAAAATTTTAAAATTATCCTCTTCTGAAAAACTGGGTGTTACAATCCTACCCACCTTACTAAAATTTCGTCCTCGAAATTAAAATGGTAGTAGTCCTTCTAGGTCATACACCCCACAATCAAAGTCTCAAACATACCGTCAGATAGTCATATGCGTCTGTCCAAAATCATGATACTCAGAATCTTCGTCGTGCTAGTGAGCATGGCTACGATAATCACAGAGTCCTTGACTAAGGTACGTATCCTTAGGTTCATGGTATTTAAAATTTTCGCATTGCCGCATGCGACGGCGAAAACCTTAAATTCCCATACCCAAAAAATACATCCAAAATCTGACTATATGTCCTCACTATGCCAACTAACACGACCATCAAAGATTCTAAATCCCATATCTGAGGTGACCTAGCCCATATGATTTTCTCAGAAGAAAAACAAACATAACGAAACACCAGATCAAACTTATCAACAATGAGGAAACAGATAGAAATAGATGGAATAGAATTTCAGGATAGGTATAATGAGACAAGGTAGAATGGAATCGAGAAGATCAGAACCTGCTAGCATACATCCTACTGCCTGAGCATCCTCAAGTGTCATGGCGTAAGCTCGTCCTTGCTGGCCTCCCCTGGCCTGCTGCTGATGCTGTGCGAACCTCTGCTGCTGAGTCGGCAGGGCTGGTCCCCGCTGCTGGCCTGCTGCTGCTCTGGCTCCTCCTCCCTGAGCTGTTCGTCCCACAGACCTAGGACAATCCCTCATCTGGTGATCTACTGCTCCGCAGAAAAGGCACTTCCCGAGCCTCTTCCTGCACTCATTCCATCCATGCCCTGGCTTCTTGCAGAAGGGGCAACTGACTGTCTGCCTGGGTGCCTGATGCTGGAACTGCTGCTGAATCGGCAGCGGCTGAAACTGCCTCGGCTGCTGGTGCTGAAAGTGAGGCCTCTTGGCCTGGCCTCCGCTGCTGCTGCTGCCCCCAGCTGGGTCTCTCCCTCTCTTGAGCCTAAGCTCAAGGTCATCCTCTGCAGCTAGTGCATCCACCAGTATCTCCTCAAATGTAGTACTGCGGGCGTTCTTGGTGTAGGACTTGACCTCCTTTACCAAGCCCTTCCGGAACCTCCGGGCCTTCGTCGCCTCCGACAAGTCCTCTACAAATCTGCCCAGGCGGCAGAACTCCCCTGCATACTCCTCCACGGACTGACTTCCCTGGACTAGGGCCTCGAACTGAGTCTCGAGGGCTCCCAGCGCTGCCTCTGGGAAGAACTTCTCCTTGAACAGCTTCTTGAATGCTGCCCAAGTCTGTCCTACTGTGCCGACCCTCGGGTCGGTCTGGTACCATGTCCGAGCCAGATCCTGCATCATGCTGGCTGCTGCCTCTATCTGGAGCCTCGTCGGAATCTCAGCTAGCCTGAAGATCTCCTCCATATGCTCGATCCACTCATCGGCATACAGGATCCCCTCTGTCCCGCGAAAGTCCCTCGGGTGCATCTTCTGGAAGTCCTGGATGCCTTTCTCCCGTGGCTGGTGCGGCTGCTGGACTGCTGCTGGCTGAGCCGCTACTCTCTCCACTGCTGTCACTGCCAGCTCAATGCCTCGAGTAAGCTCTGTCGTCTGCCTCTGCTGCTGCCCCTGCTGACCCTCCATGTACTGCCTGAAGAAGGCTAGCAGCTGCACTGCGTCTACTGTCCCTGGAGGTGGCTGCTGGTAAGGATCCTCTGGGAAAACCGGGTCCTGCCTCCGAGCCGGTGGATGCATGTCCCCTGCTGCGACTGCCGAGGTCTCAACACGAGCTGAGGTGGCAGGAGCTGCAGTCCCCTGGCCTCGCCGTGCTGGCTGAGAGGTAGCAGTCCCCTCTATAGCATCCTCATGAATGGCACGCTGTGATCGAGTCTCTACCATCCTGAGATAGACAAACAAGAGTATCAATTTCTGAGAAGGAAGCGATATAACAAGGGCGGACAATTATAATTCAAAGGATCAGCTCACAAGAGGATTTAGATGGCAATAAAAGAAATTTTCCTAAAGTGATTGAGTACCTTAAAATTAATGTCCTATATCCTATTGCAGGCTGTAGTGATACTCTAATTCGAATACCACTACACTTCTAGTCTCGACCTGCATGGGCCACCACTAAAAATGTGTCACGACCCGCACCCACTGTGAGGGTACGAGAACGTAACAACGCCCAGCCTACGCCGCAGAGTCGGCGGTAGAACGCTGTCCTAGGTCACAACATCTAACAATTATATAACTAGCAGTTTATACTCCCCGAATGGGGGTGACATAGCAAAAGAAACTCAATCACAACTAAGGAAGATATAGCACGATATGAATAGAACTCAAGGAAATAAAATAGATAAAACCATAGTCTAAGATAATCCCAGCAGTACAAGTCTCAGATAAAAGAATATATACAACTGATCTCCACATAAAGAGTCTAACTAGAACATGTCTCAAAACTATAAATGAAAAATAAGCTAGCTAATCTAGTCTAGGCAGTCGGGGGAAAGTCCTCAGCTACTGCTGGATCCTCCAGAGGGTCCAGCTCACAGGTGTCATCTTGGGCTGCCCCGTAATAGGTATCCAGGCAAGCCTCCTCCTCGTCCTCTGTAATATTTTCAACAGGTCCAGTCAGGACAGGAGCGAGCACAGTACATCTCAACAATTCATAGCAGGTTAGAAAATATAAACTTGCAGTAAAGTAAGATACAAGTACTGAAGAAATGCGGTATGTAAACAGGAAGAGAACTGTAATGTAAATATCTACTATACATAGAGAACTAACAGTGGCTAGTGAGTCAGAGTACGAGATAGCACATGTGAACAGGACAGATTTGCACAGGATGTCGAGGTGCACAGGAATCTACACTACAAGGAATTGTTCACACGACTACTAGCACTCCCCCGTATCCCCAATCAATACACAAGGATCTAAACAGGTTATGTTATTGCACAGGATATCACATGGGGGCCCATATAGGGTGCACATGATAGTATACATGGGGCTCCGTGAACATGAGAGTACAAGATTCACAGGAGTGCACATGTAATGAAAGCACAGGAGTACATGATGTAAGTGAAACGCACAAGCACAATGTACCCGATGCTTCCGAGGGGGATAACATCGCATGTAGAGATCCATATAGTACCAATCCGTGTGACCAACGTGACAGTACAAGTAAAGTAATCTACTGCAGGAAATAATTCTAAGCAGGATATGAAATGATCAGAGAATGTACTCGCCTGTAACTGAGTGTCCGGTATGAAACGTACTGTCCAAGGAGTGGTGTCTGGCTCCTAATCAGAACAGCACAAGTCACAACAAGTCCAGAATATCAAAATGGAGTCCTACTATGCATTCTATATGATTCTAAGTCAATCTAGACCAAAGTCAACTCTTGGTCAACTCTGATCAACCCTAGAAGTCAAACTAGGTCAACCAAGTCTAGTTTGATCTAAACTAGGCTATCTAGGTCTAACAAGACATGCTAGCCTCTAACAAGTCTATACTAGACTACACACAACATTTCAAGTATCTAAAATACCTATGTATATACACACCATATATATATAGATACAGATATTGATTAACACTATGCATTCTAGGCTAATACCATATATATACACATAGACATACATTCCACACATATCTAGAGATACATAACACCACACCTATGTACATGGCTATATAATATACACATGAAATGCATATGAGAAGGAAGCAGGTGTGTGTGTACTTGTGTGTGTGGAAATTAGCTAACAGTTTAAGAGTAATGTGTGTGTGTGTATCAATGTACATATGCAAGAATTAACAGTGCAAGGTATGAGTGTAGTGTAACTTGTGAGCAGTTAACAAGTGGTGTGTGCACAGGGCATTGACAAGAATTAATAGTGTCAAAGTGCAGGAAAACAGTGTCAAGGTGCAGGAATAATAGGCTGTGTGTGTAGGTGATGGGCAGGAACTAGTAAATAACAGTGAATGCAACATAGAGCAGTGAAGAATGTAATTATCTGCAGAAAATGGAAACAGGGAAGAAATGTGTAACTGTGCAATGGTGTGCAGGAATAATAACATGAGAGGAAAATGAGTGTGTCATGTATGTTTCAGAAAACAAGCAGTGAAGAGAAGGAACAGCAAGTGACAGTACAATGTGGGCCTGTGTTCAGGAAAATGCAGTGTGCAGGTTAACAAGAGAGCTAAGTGTCTGTATATGTGAATGGTGTGCCAACATATACAGGAAAATAGGAAAGGAAAAGCAAGGCAAAGTGTGAACTGTGCAATGGTGTCAAGTGGCAGGAAAACAAGTGACAGGCTAATCAGTCATGTATCAATCCCAATATACAATTTACTCTCTTGTTCTCAGATTTGATTAAACAAAAGACAGTTAACTACAACCATAAACAGGTTTTACATATTCAGACTTATGAACAGTCCAACAGCAATGCATACATATATTTGAAGAACAGGGAAGGAAAGAAGAAATGGCAGTTCATTGATGAACATGTATAATTAACTCAAAATCATAATGTGAACCCTTAACCCATAATCAATTCTCAATTAGAAGAAGGACAAGAATCAATTCATGTTCAAAATAAGTATTAAACATCAAATACTAGGGATTAAACATTAGACAAAATCAAATTAGAAAAACTGGAATGGCAAGAAACAGTTCACATATCAAAACTCAGATTTTTGACCCCAAACCACATTCAAATCAATCCAAAATTTACACATATGCAGATGGCTATTAGGAGAACATGTTAGGGATTTAATATTATGTAGATAATAGCAATTAATGGGTGAAAAATGATGCTAAAGTTCAATTTTTGTAACTGGAATGAAAACAGATAACTTATTGGTACACAGGAAAATAGGGAAAAAAAAACTGGAAACTAGGTAATCGAGTTTTACCAATGCAAAATCAATTAAGAAAGTAAAACAGTGGTTGGTAAATAACTAATAGCATATACACGTGTCCCTAGAAGTGTTTGTGTCCCAGCAATAGGACACAAACGTGTCCAACAGAAGAAATCAAGAAAACAGTGCACAACACACTGTGCAGTGTACACAGGCTCGTGCACGTGTGCACGAGTGTCGTACACACGACACGACACAAATGGGGACTCGTGGTCGTGTCCCCAACTAGCCTAGGTATAGGTCTTGGTGCTAGACACCCTGAATCGTGTCATACAGTGTCGTGTCCAAAGCTATGAAGCCGTGTCAGTGGCAAAAAGAGACAGTGCACAGAACAGTGTCAACTCAGTGCGTGGACGATTACTCGCCAACCAAAGCACGAAGTCCCACGAAACTTGGGGAGCATGGTGACAGTGGGTGCCCCATTGCCCCCACGAAGTTTCGTGTCACGACACGCCGTGTCGTGTCCCACAGAGACCCCGAGATGCAGGGGATCACTGTTCCCACGCGCGCGCGTGTCCAAGTGCGCGTGCACGAGAGCCCCAGCGACACGACACAAGCACGAGGTTGGCTCAGAGCTCCAGAAATGGTTAAGCGACCCTAAAATACAAATTTTCATTCAATTACAATACAAAAATTCACACAAAAAGTCCTCTTTGGCATTCCATCAAACACATCGCATAGGGGACTGATACGTGTCCTGAACGGACACGAAACGAATCCGAACCCTAGGTTTAGCTTATCCTACAGTAGGGGTAGGGCTAGGGCCTTCCTAAAATGGATTCAAACAGTAACTTAATGGAGTAATGAGGGTTATACCTATGTTTGCACAATGAAGAGAAAAGTCCTCAAATGGAAGAAACTCCTCAAGCCTCCAAGCTCCACAAATTGTTATTTCCCTACAAATAAAATATACCAGCAGCAAGGGGAAGAAATTTAGGTCCTAAAGGAATTGGTTTGAAGGAAAAAGGAATTGAAATGGATTTTTAAGGATTTTAGGAAGATGGGACTCACCTCTTTCCTTAGAACTTTGCTAGAACCCTAAAAGAGGCTAGCCCTAGAAATTAGGAGTGTATTTATAATGGGGGAATCCCTAGGTTCAGCTAGGGTGGCTGACCACTTGGCCTTGGGTTAGGGTTGAGCTAGGTTTGAGTCCAATCTAGCTAAGTCACATAATGACTTGTGAAACCACAAGCCATTCACCAAATCAAATGATTTCTAAATTTCTAATTCTAGTTCTATGAATCACTAACCACTAACTTGAGTCACACTAGGTTAGACTAGGGTCACTTGACCTAACCAAGCCCAACTAACCATGGTTAGTTCCTAGGTTGGTCTACATGGGTCAAAACTGGCCAAAAATCAAACTAGTCCAAATAAATCCAAAATAAATTCTAAAAATTCCCATAAATTCTAATTAATACTAATAAATTTAAATAATAATTAATAATCCCAAATAATTCTTAAAATTACAAAAATGACTAAAATACCCCTTAGTCTGGAAATGAACACTAGCAAGACACCAAATCATAAGTCATGAATTTAAATAGTTTAAAAATAATTAAAAATCACTAAAAATCATAACATGAAATAAATACCATTAAATAATAATTATAATTACAAAATTTCAAAATTACCCTCTTCTGAAAAACTGGGTGTTACAATCCTACCCACCTTACTAAAATTTCGTCCTCGAAATTAAAATGGTAGTAGTCCTTCTAGGAAGCACGATAAGAGAAATTAAAACCAGTAATAAGAGAATATAATAATAGATCTCTGCTTTCCACTAGGATTCACATAACATCACGACACTTCGAACCAACTTCCCAACCAAACAAGGACAGAAGTTGGCCTGTCACGCCCTGACATTCTGATCATCTTAGTTAGGCAACAGAGTAGATACAATACACAAACAAATCATCTTTGAACGTCCAATCAATTCCTACGGTTTGCTATTGTGAGTCCCAAGTTATCCTGGAATTATGCAATTAGGGATTCCTCAGTTCTTACTATGTGCAAGCAAGGCTAGTCTATCCAATCAATCAATTGTGCCAATCATGTAGTTAGACGAGTCCCAGCAGGACGCCCGTCGTTATAGCATGTACAATAATATAAGCAGATACCGTTCCCTGCCCGTGTGACAGATTTACCGTATCTGTGGGAACCAGCCGGCCCGTCGGGCACTTAATAGTCCCAAGGGGGCTGCCATGTAAGAACTCGAAAATCCATTCTCTCCATGCCATCATCACTTTATTTAACTTAATAGTCTCTATGTTGCGTGAAGTTCCATGCCGTGGATCATGGTCGTTCAAATGAGTACTTTCGTACGGGGTACGATATGCGCAACTCTACAACGATACCCGTGCGGCTATGTTATAGGTCTTACATAGCGTAATGCAACAATCAAATCTAACCATGGAGTAATCATGCCTTGACCATAAAGTACACATGCTGTCTTTTTGTAAAATAGATAAATAAATAATTTGAAACCTGCATGTGCCTGTATGCCAATATTCGGGATCGGCTAATCGAGTACAATAGTTCATTACATGAACGTGTCTCATTCATTTCATTCAATAAGACGACTAGCCAGTCTCTTAGTTCCAACTAGGAACGCATGATCAATTAGTCAAGATACCCATTATTATCAATGGTATCAAGGCATGAAGGTCAATTAGTATTAAGCATGGTCCAGTCCATAACTAGTATAAAACAGTTGGTAACATATTCTTGAATCCAAGGAAAAGATCAACAAATTCATGTTGGGAGTTGAAAGAAATTCTAGCCATAATTCAGTTAATTAGGACATATAACAGTCAGAAACAACCAAATTATGCATATGCGGCCTATTCTGCGACATGCATGCAACTGCGACACCATATGCGTCTACTGCGACATGATATGCGCCTCATGTGGCTCAACTGCGACATGATATGCGCCTATCGCGACATGCGCCTCATGTGGCTCAACTGCGACATGATATGCGCCTACCGCGACATGCGCCTCATGTGGCTCAACTGCGACATGATATGCGCCTACCGCGACATGCGCCTCATGTGGCTGAACTGCGACATGATATGCGCCTACCGCGACATGCGCCTCATGCAACATGCGCCTACTGCGACATGCGCCTTAATGCGGCTCATGCGCGACATGATATGCGGCTACTGCGACATGCTGTGTGCCTTCCGCGACATGCGCCTCATTGCAACATGCGCCTTCTGCGACATGATGTGTGCCTTCCGCGACATGCGCCTCATTGCAACATGCGCCTTCTGCGACATGCTGTGTGCCTTCCGCGACATGCGCCTCATTGCAACATGCGCCTTCTGCGACATGCTGTGTGCCTTCCGCGACATGCGCCTCATTGCAACATGCGCCTACTGCGACATGCGCCTTCTGCGACATGCTGTGTTCCTTCCGCGACATGCGCCTCATTGCAACATGCGCCTACTACGACATGCGCCTTCTGCGACATGCTGGGTGCCTTCCGCGACATGCTGTTCGTGCTGCAGATGAATATAGGAACGAACCAAAATACTTTTTGCCATAACTTCCACAAAATAAATCGAAATCTAACTTTTCAAAAGTCAAACTTTAGTAGAATTAAATTCTCTACAACATGGAACCACTTAATTTCGAAAACAACAATGTTTGATAGATCAAAACCCTAAATTTCATATGAAAACCAAAACTATGAAAACCAAAACTTAGATCTACACCCAACCATCCATGGAAAACAAAAACTTCAAGACCTAAACTTGTAGAGGAAGAGAAGATGAATAACATAAACTAAAAATAATTGGGGATGCATAAAATCCCTCATGGTGTGCAAGATGTACTTGCCTCTCCAAATGGGTTAGGGTTTAGTGGAGGAGTAAATGTGAATGAATGAAGAGAGAGAGTGGAAGAAGAACTTTTATATCAAGGTCAAGTGGATCTCCACCATTCATTCTCTCCACCAAATCCAAGCCATCCATTCCTTTCCATGTTGAACCAAACCGAACCAAGTTGGTTTCCCATGAACCGAAATGAACCAAGAGCCAAGAAAAAGCAGAAAATAAAATACAAAAATTAATAAGCGCAAATTTGAAGAATTTAAATACAGAATAAATGCATGATAAATATTGAATAAGTACATTCAAGAAGTACACGTATAAAATACTTTATTCTGGGAACGGGGAGTGACACGCAGCCTGCGCCAACCATTCCTGCGCAATCCAACCCCCCTGACCCCTTGCGCAATCTATTGGCTCTTGGAGTTTTGGTTTTATTTCTTTAAGCTTGGCTCTTCTATAGTCCTGTATATTGATATTTTATTAGATATTTTACGTCCATTTTATATCCTTACGCCTTTTGTCATGAACTTAATTTTACGTAATATGTTTGGAATGACTATTGTACATGGCATGGTATGACAAGGAACTAGCATAACACGACAGTGACCCGTAGTGGTGCACTCCTAACATGACCAACCTGACATGATAGTGGCCCGTCGTGGCGTACTCCTGACAAATACCCTGACATGATTTATCTTGATAACTTGATAGTGGCCCGTGGCGGCGCACTCCTGACTTGACTTGACTTGTAACTTGTAACTTGTAACATGACTTGATCACTTAATGCTGTTGCGACGGCTAACACGACTTGACAAGAATAAATGGCCTGGACACCGTGGGTAAATGTGTTTGTACAAATGAACCTATCTTGTCTTGCATCATGTCTAGGACATGAATCCCTGGTTTCCCACAGTCAGGGATTCATACTGAACATGGCTAGGATTAATGACTAGATTGATCAAATAGTTCATGGAGAATTTCCCAGTTACCCGTTGCCCCTTTGGTCCCGGCCTTATATATATATATATACTTGGGATTTGTTGCTATCCGTCGAGATGAGCGCACTTCCAGCCCGCCGTCGAGTGTGGTACCTTAGAACACATGTATCTTACTACAGTGTGTCTGCTATATCCTGCTATCTTTTCCTTTTCTTGCTGGGATCACTCAGGTAGTAACAAACAGGTAACCGGACTTAGAATTCTCATTGCATCTTGTTAGTAATTAGGTTTGTGATAACCCTAGTTAGTTAAAGTAGTAAGCCGTAGTATTTGCTTGGCCGTGATTGATTGAGTGAAGTATAACCTGTCTAGTCTTGTCTTGATTCCTGCACAAGAATTGCTACCTGTCATGATTTTCTTATATTTACCTTGCCGATAAATGGTGGGAGAATCCAAGTTCCGTTCAGACGAAGGGTTACAACCCCGGTCCTTGTTTGGTTTACGGGTTGTAACCTGGTTATCTGAATAGTCTCATGGTTATCTCATCGTATATCATCCTGTCATGCTTTCTATATGTTCTGTATTTTATCGATTCTGTACAAGATTGTCTTTTATATATTCACCTATCATGCTTTCTTAAATTACTGTCTCTTATTATGCTAATTATATTATGGTGCTAATTTGCTGGTTTTGGGTTCCTAAGTGAAGCCTCCTTTGTGGCACTTGCTCTTTCTGGGGTCTGACCCAGCTGGTTTTGTATGGCCAGATACCGGAGCAGCAGCAAAGGATCTACCTGCTTTCCAGCCAGATGGTGACCACTAGAGGGAATCCTGGCAACGAGTGGGTTCTTTTGTTCTTCCACTGTAATTGTACATTATTCTTTTGAGGCATTTAGCCGACGAGCACCTGTTAGCTCGATGCACTTTATTTACTGTCTGCCTACGGGCTGTAAACATGATTGGCAACTCGAGGTTGATCATGTATGACTTAACTCTTGCTAGTCCTTACATTTTGTACGACTAGCTTCATGATCATCTGGATATGTAATGTTTGGGACGCCTTACAATTGTATATTTGGTGATCTGATATCTTGTGATGACTATTATTAGTTGGTTGAGATTGAGACAATAGGATAATATATGACCTTAAGAGACTGATGGCTTGTAGATAAACCCTCATATTTCTAGACAGCCGTGACCGTATAGTGAGATGGATTCCATTTCATTATACGTAGCTGGCTGTGTCTGCCCTCGCTCTCCAGTATTCTGGTTCTGGGGCGTGACAGTTTGTTGACACGCTCGTCACACGGAGTAGTCGGAAGGGAAAATATCTTAGTAAACATGTGGACTACCGAGAACTATCCTAATATGTCTAATCTTGACTGATAACAGCTGCACACGATACGTGCAGGGTGCCGTACTTATCCCCTAGCCGTTCACATGTCGAAAAGAATATTTTAAACCACCTAGATAGTTGTCTTTTATTTGTTTTCCTTGTCTTCTTCACAACTTGTCATGTCATCAGTACTTTCTAGTTTTCATCTCTCATATGTTATTTTCATGTCTTGTTAATTCTATTGTGTTCTCGCATTGCCGTCGGTTTGTGTGCTTGTTTCATTCCTGACTGAAAACCAACATTTTTCAGGTTAGCTGTGGCATCACTTAGCTTTGGGAGAAACGGATGTACTTGCAGACTGAAACCTAGAAATAGATAGCAGCTGTATCATTTCCATTAATTGTGAGAACTTTGTATTTTCTTTAAATATAAATATTGTAAATGTTGTAATAAATTTAGAAATGTGAATGAGCAATAAATGTTATTCTTTTTGTGATTTTGAGCATCATGGCCGTGACAGTGTTATACCGCCGACTCTGCGGCGTAGGCTGGCTTGGACATGTCTCGTATCCGAAAGGCGGGTACGGGTCGTGACAAGTTTTTGTGGTGGCCCATGCAGGTCAGTTTTCGTAAAAGATTGCGAACTCGTGATGGTACTTAAGTTAGTCATACCATTGCGAGCCTGCGACTAGAAAAATGCTCATTCACAACTTAGGTTAAATTGATTTAATAGAATGACTAGGACTAGGAGTCCCTTGTTCAAATTGACCGTTGGATAGTTAAGGTTGTCAGATAGGCCATGCAATTTAGATAAGGAATCATTAAATTTAGATAGCTTGCCAGAACTTTATAGATACACTATTACTTTTGATATGACGGTATGATCCAATGTGGATATACTATTCACTTGGTAAGTTAGGCTTTCCTAGAATTAAGGTTGTAATCTTGATAAACTGTTCAATTTTTATTTTGCTCTATTTAGATGTAAATCTTATATTATAAGTTAGAGTTGCCTATTTTAAATTCTATTTTGCTGTAAGGAATTAGTTTATAATTTCTGATTCTATTATTCATATACGAATTTCGAGGTAGATTGATTCAAAGTTTTCCCCTCAACCATTTAAAATATATATGAAATAAATATTAGGAAGTTCTTACTTCCCTTATCCTCAGTTATCTTCTCCCCGATCAATCTTTTACTTTAAGGATTAAGACTTATAGGCAGGTGTTTACGCTTTCTATCATAGTCAACTAGTTTGAATCTCTAGCAGCTCCTTGAAGTTCTTAGGAATATAGTTGGAGTACTTTAACGACTGCAATGGCCAGCCAGCAGCGCACTGGCGAGGCACAGCCCATAGAATAGAAATCATTTTGAAGAATTATTGTAGTTTATGGAACATTGCTAAAACTATATCTTCGTTGACCACTTTAGATCTTAGATACCCTTATGTCGACATAAGGTAGAGTATCTGATAGCCTATCACAATTGAATCACGGAACCAAGGGTTGCCACACCCAGAGTATACGGGCGAGGCCTAATTCTCGGTGAAATGATTTCAGACGTGATTACAAGTTTAGGATACTATAGAGAATAGAAAGATGCCCTGTGTGTTCCATAAGATCCAAAGCCAAAACTAGTGAGAGCTCTGTAAGTTGGGTAGCAAGTCTCTCGACCTAACATTCCGTGGTCTTCGTGATCTATCGACGAGGTAATTAACTGACACTAATAGGTTTACTTAGAATATATAATTCAGAAGTCCATAACCCATTAGTCGACCAAGGCCTTATGGATAGGAAAATAGTAGGACGACTGTATAAGCAAGAACACCAGGTAAGGTTTTGATTCTCTTAAAACTCGAACTACTTGTGCCTCCTTTCAAAAATCTCGCATACCTGTGTTTTGACTATCTCAACCAATGCTGCGATTATAGCCTAGTTTTTGCAAGCTTACTCTTTTACCGAGCTTGATTCAAGACATATGTTATTGGGGACGCCTACTAACATATTGTCTAATCAGAATCAGTGTATTAAGGTATGATCAACCATGATGTATTTGGTTCGCTCTTCATTTAATTACCCTACGTGGATTGAGATATAGAGGTATCCAGGATCTCATCCGCGACTGTATTGACAAATCCTCTAGAATTATACATCCGCCTTTGAATCACGTAATTATATTCAGTGACATTTTTTGAACTCTTTATTGTTTTTGTCTTCCACTGATTTGGAAAGACGAAAGCTCGTAATTGGTAGGTAGATACATGGTATCCCCATGGCTATGATAGTGGTATACACAAGTGTAGCTACCATCGGCCAGCCATGTGACTAGAACCTTGCCTTGAGTCACTCGTTCTCCTCTCGACCCTCAAACTACTATTGGGACCTTCTAGCCATCTGAATTTGAGAAGGATTAGGGTTTTACCCTTAGACAAAATGCCAACCTAGGAGACTACCTATTCTCACGAGACCAATTGTTGTGAGCCTCAAATTATTTGTTTGAAGCTTGCTTTAACTAGAACCCTTGTAACAATAGTATGGCAGGTTTGACACTAATAGGAATTCACGACTCAGTTGTTAGAAATCTTTTTGCCTTAGAGTTGGTTACCCCGTCGATAACTCTTGTATACTATGGACGAGTAGATCATTCTATTTTATCGATCATGTGTCATTGTACACACTCGTTTTCCATTTATTGAGTAACGATCCTTGACTTGACTTATATCTACCATAACCCGTTACACCGTGCCTCATTCTTTATTAACAAGAGTCGAGGTACAATATCCGGACTTCGGAATCCTTTTAACCTCATTATTCCTAAAGACCATGTCCTAGCTTCTAAGGTGAGTAGACTGTAAGCCTCCTAAAATTTTGGAATATACAAGGATTACCGATTGATTAGAATAATTTCCATTATGATGATAATTAGTGCCCCATGGACTCCCACTTCCCATTTAGATCATTTTGTGTTCCCGGCCATGTCATTAACATTCGGAGCACGAGACCAGCTGTTACCTTCCAACAAACTTCATATGCAAGATCTAAACGAGTCCACCTTCATCTAGATATATCATGTCCCACTCAAACACGCTCCCTTGTACTCTATTTTTGTGGTACGACTTTCAGGTTAAAAGGACTAGCTATAACCCTTACTATAATAACGATATACTTCTCGACTTCCATTAGAGCCTCAACCTCGACTCAATTCTTTCGACCCAATATATGGTTGTGATCTACTCGAAGCCCACTACGCATATGCCACTAGTGTGCCACCCAATTGAGGCCTCATGTAATACTTGAACACAAAAGTCATTGAAGGCACATTTGGGCTTTAGGAACCTAGCTAGCCAACCTAACTGATAACTAACTCAACCACTTGGGTGGAAACCTATTCTAGGATACCCTAATCTAGTATGCATAGTTTTACCTTGGGATCTTGTCCAGTCGATATAGATTGAAATCCAAGGTTCACCTAACCAACGATTGATGACCAATAGGGAACCCATTAAGACCCAGTAAAATCCATCCATACTTACCACCACATTTGGACTAAAACCGAACTAATTGAAATAGGTCCCTATACCTATTATGTAGTCTCCACCTCTTAGGATGTGATGTCATTCGTAGCCATTATTCTATCTACCTGAAAGTCGCGATACGATCTTGTATTGCATTTATATCCCTTGCTCGTGTGTTCAAATAGCCACGAGAAAGACCACAATCTTGATTTCTCAAATTTCGTTCTATTATAAAATTTTGTTCAGATAGCATTTCGAGAACAAAATTTCTGTATTGCACGGATTGCAAGCCCCTCTAAGAAACGAAGGGTTCTTCGATTTAGCAAGTGATTGGACTAGAATAGCCCAAGCTAGTAAATAAGTCAAGGGTTCATAAACTCTCTTTCTATCTGTATCATTGGATACCCTCTACCGCTCTTGAAACTTCATATTTGCTCTGGATTATTTTTCCTTATCTTCCTGTCCTTCCTATTTCAGAGCGACGAATGATCATGTTTATTAGAATTTATCAATATTTCTTAACTACTTGTGTAGATTTGTTGCTTGTTAATTTTGGGGTTGTTTGATAGATAGGAGAGGATTATAGATGCCATATGTCCTAGATATCTGTTGGTAGGAGTGTTATCAACTAGTTAGATGGTTCTAAGATTTTAATGGCCTATGTCTCGAGGGAGTAGTGTGACCAAAGGTGGGTAGCAGACCTCGAAGTTATGTAGTTACAAAATGGCTAGGAAGAGGATATAAACTATTTTAAGAATAGTTACGAATTAGAATTTCGAGGACGAAATTATTTTTAAGGTGGGTAGATTTGTAGCTCCCCTTCCCAAAAATTTTAAAATATTTTATTATTATTTAAATGGTAATTTTTAGATTTTATAAATAAATAATTAGTTAATTATTACGGTAGATAATTTTAATCAGGGTTAGAAATTAGAGTACAAGGTGACTAGAAATCGTGGCACGGATAGCGAAGTGGCGTGTCTTGACTAGTGTATTAGCCATGCCAGGGAAGGCCGAGCCATAGTGATGTCCTAACTAGAAAAACCAGACCAAGTTGTGAATTGACTCATTTAAATTATTTTAATAATATATTATTTTATATATTGATTTTGATGACCGGGTTGAACCAAAACAGCCCGAACTGGGCCCGGACCAAACCCAGGCCCAAATAGACATGTGGTGTGACCAAAGATGGCCATGTGGGCATATTTTATGGGTTTACAAATGTTCTTAATATTATTTTAGAATTTAAGAAATATTTTCTAATTATTAAATTAGAGGTACAAAATTTATATTTTATTATTAATGATGTTTTCCAATATTGGAACAATTTTGGACCCAAGTAAGGGTGTGTGGTAAAGATCACCCATTGGGGCAATTTTTATTATTATTAAGGTTATTCTATGGAGATTTAATAAGCATGTTCATTCCATTTAAATATTATTATTATTATTATTGAGTCGATTTATGGTAAATTAGATTTATATATATATATATATATATATATATATATATATATATATATATATATATATATATATATATATGCAAATGAGCTCTAGCCTAGTGGTTAAGAGAGATGCATGCGGCCCAAGTGGTCGGGAGTTCGAGCCCCAGTGGAGGCGAGTTCGCCACAAGTACCCATTGCTTCAAAAAAAAAAATATATATATATATATATATATATATATATATATATATATATGTACTTTTCTGTATATATATAATAAGAATATTGGTATTTATAATATTTATTTAAAGTATTTTAGGTTTTTATGATTTTAAGGATATATATATATATATATATATATATATATATATATATATATATATATATATATATATATATATATATATATATATATATATATATATACCAGCCAACTCGGCTAAGCCCCTGGAACCCGAGAAATAACATATTAAGTATCGAGAACAAGGAGCGAAAGGAAGTTCTCAAAAACCCTAGCAAAACCTAGCTGTGCGACCACCCAACGTCGACCCAGCCACCCCGGGCTCCCGCACGCACCCTCGGCCGCCGGCGCCACCGCCGCGCGCAGCCGGAGTCGGCCAGGGCTGTGCGCGCGCGCGCGCATGCATGAAAACAGGACAGCAGCAGCGGATGCAGACGCCCAGTTCACGACGTGATTTCTCCGTCGTTACTCCGCCGTTTTACGAACCGTTTGGTCAGGTACGTCGACAACCTTACCCTCTACAATCCCCTTCAAATAGTTTGAATTAATTCGCTTTGTACGAGATGGAAAACGAGTTCCAAAACCGAGAAAAATCTCGATTTCTGGATTTAGAAACTGTCCCGAAACCCAAAGTTGGCGGTCGATTTACGACCAGGATATCGTGAAACTTGGAAAACCGCTTGAACAGCCTTGTAGGCAACATAACCGAGATTGAGACCCTATTTTTAGTTTAATTTCTAGTTGGTTATTTTTTGTTTAAAACCGATTTGAAAATCAGGAAAAAACTGAGAAAATTATTTTCGAAAACTTAGAAATCCTTCGATACGACGTGCGTTCTGCCAATTCTGAGACATAGAATTGGATCGCCGTTTGTGCACGTTCGTCAGATCGAGACGAAACTTGTGCCAACAGGACCGTATCATTTTTCTGGTCCTGTATGCCAAGTTTGGTCCAATTCTGAGACAGTTGATTGGATCGCCGTTTTGCGGGCCCTACGGTCCGAAATGGTGAAGGAATTGGCCCAGACACTCCGGAGAGGTTGCCAAAGTGACACTAGTGTCGCGGTCGCCAACGAGCTTGATCGTATCGACGACGTAGTTGAGTTTCCCTTCATGAATAATAGGGAGTCTCGTTCAAAGGCCCGGCATGATATGTAGTTGGATGTGGAATGATCATTAGTTGGATGTAATCTGGATGTTTTTGTAAAGATGTTTTTGTTGTTTGAAACTTGAAGGATATATTTGTTGTTTGGAAACTTAAGTTGTTGGGCAGCCTTTTGAAGGATATGTAGTTGACACTTATGTTGTTTTTTTGAAGTTGGATATTTTGTCTGATATGTAGTTGTGATTTATGTTGTTATTTATATACTTGTTGGATATGTAGTTGTCTGATATGTAGTTGTTATTTATGTTTAAAAACTTAAGTTGTTGGCCAATTCCTGATATTCTTGATTTAGTATCAGGACTGTCAGCACCCTGGCAGTCCTACACTTATGTAGTACTGTCAGGGTCCTGGCAGTCCTAATTGAAACCCTCTGTGATGAGAGTTTCAAAATGAAACTCTCTGTTACAGAGGATTTCAAATAGGACTGTCAGCACTCTGGCAGTCCTACTTAAGTGTAGGACTGCCAGGGGGTGGCAGTCCTATTTATAACTCTCTGTGATGAGAGTTTGAAACTGAAACTCTCTGTCACAGAGAGTTTCAATTAGGATTGCCACCCCCTGTCAGTCCTACACAAAAGGAGGACTGCCAGGGTGCTGGCAGTCCTAATTTAAATTTGCTGTTACAGCAAGTTTCAATAGTCCTACATAAGTGTAGGACTGCCAGGGGGATGGCAGTCCTATTTATAAAGGGAAAATTTATGAAATGCCCTAAAAATGAAAAAGTGCTAAAACGGAGGTCCAAACATCATTTTTTTGCGATTCTAAAATTTTGGAAGGCCTACTAACGAAAAAACTGTTAATCTTCGACTCCTCGAAGATACACTCATTTTGCGACAAACCGGACCTCGTTTCGACCTCCCAGTCAAAAGTTATGGCCCTCCAAAGTTTCAACTGACCATAAAATGCAGGAGAATGACCATTCTCCGTGTTAGAACACGAAGAATGTTAATTTCGCATGAGGGTGGCCATTCTCCGTGTTAGTAACACGGAAAATGACATTCTCCGTCTTAATTTACACGGAGAATTGCCATTCTTCGTCTTAATTTACACGGAGAATGCCCATTCTCCGTGCTAAATTACACGAAGAATGGCCATTCTCCGTCTTAATTTACACGGAGAATGGCAATTCTTCGTGTAATTTAGCACGGAGAATGGTCATTCCAGTGTTAAATCGCAGAAAAATGGCCATTCTCCGTGTTAAAAACACGGAGAATGGCCATTCCCAGTGTTAAAACGCAGGAGATGGCCATTCTCCGTGTTAGAAACACGGATAAGCCATTCTCCGTGTTAATTTACACGGAGAATGGCCATTTCCAGTGTTAAAACGTAGGAGAATGACCATTCTCCGTGTTAGAAACACGGAGAATGGCATTCTCCGTGTTAATTTACACGGAGAATGGCCATTCCCTGTGTTAAAACGTAGGAGAATGATTCTCCGTGTAATTTAGTACGGAGAATGACATTCTCCGTGCTAAATTACACGAAGAATGGCCATTCTCCGTGCTAAATTACACGGAGAATGGCCATTTATAAAACTCTGTGATTAGAGTTTCAAACTGAATCTCATCACATAGACTTACAAATAGGATTGCCACCCCCTGGCAGTCCTATATTCAATTAGGACTGCCAGGGTGCTGGCAGTCCTAATTGAAACTAGAAGTAACAGCAAGTTTCAATTAGGACTACTAGGACCCTGGCAGTCCTCCTTTTGTGTAGGACTGCCAGGGGGGTGGCAGTCCTAATTGAAACTCTCTGTGATAGAGAGTTTCAAAATTCTCATCACAGAGACTTACAAATAGGACTGCCACCCCCTGGCAGTCCTACATTCAATTAGGACTGCCAGGGGGCCTGACAGTCCAGAGAGTTTGGGTATGAAACTCTCTTCACAGAGAGTTTTATACAGGACTGCCAACATCCTGGCAGTCCTTTATTAAGTAAGGACTGCCAGGGACCTGGCAGTCCTAACTTAATGTAGGACTGCAGAAAGTCTGGCAATCCTACTTTACATTAGGACTGCCACAACCCTGGCAGTCCTAATGTTGTAAGTCACGACTGTAGCAGCCGAACGGCCACAACGATTTGTCGTGTTCTAGGATTAGGGTTTCAAGAAATATGTGAGATCATGTTCAAAAAATTCATTCATGAACCCTAAAGTGATTCTAAACCTAATATTTATGTTTATGTTTTCTGATTTTGAGTATGAGTGAAAACTTTTTTTGGTAGCTGATCTTAGACAAATTTGGGAAAAAATTTGTGCCAAACATGATTGAGATATGAGACATTTTTGGAGATAATTCTCGGAAAGAAAGGAAGAAAAATTTTGGAAAAAAATTTGGACTAGGGTTTAATTCTATGACCTAGAAATGTTGGAAGAGAAGAAAAAAAGTAGAGGGAGAGAAGAAAAGAGTTGAGGGAGAGAGGAAAAGAGTAGAGGGAGGGAGAGAGGAAAAGAGTAGAAAAGTTGTCTTTTATACCTAATATTGGGCTGCACCCAAGTAAAAAAAACTGATGGCAAACTTGTAATATTTGCAAACATTTTTGGGCTGCCCCCAAGTAAAATTGGTGGTGCCCTTAGAAAAAACCTTTTTTTTTGGGTGCGGCTATCCGCACCCCACCAACTGCTAAGCACACCCCACTTTTTAAAAAAAAAAGAAATTGTCATATTCCTATTCTACCCTTCCATCTGCTGAACACACCCCACTGCTCCCCTCCCCTCACCCCCCCTCTCCTTCCGCTGCTTCCCTCCCCTCCCCCGCCCGCGCCGCCGCCCCCTCTGCCGCCCCCGTCCCCACCACCTCCACCTTCACCATCACCCCCCTCCCCCGCGCCGTCGCCCCCGTCCCCCGAGCCCCCGTCCCCCACGGCACTGCCCCCCTCCTCACCACCTTCACGCAACAGCAGCCAGCGGCAGCACGGGCGACGAGGTCGGATGGCGAGGTCGGGGGGAGCAGTGGCGAGGTCGGGGGGGGGGGGGGGGCAGCGACAAGGTCTGGGGGGCAGCAGCGAAGTCGGGGGAGGAGATCGAATTTTTTCTGAGAATTTTACGGTTATGTTCGACCCTGGTCGGTCGGAAACACAGCAAAGCGTTCGATCCATCTCAGTCGAACACATTTGTTTTGGTTCGACCTGCTCTTGTCGTACACCAATCTCAGTCGGACACACTACTGTACAGTTCGGCTGTTGTTGGTCGAACAGTATAGATATGTTCGACTGGTGTATGTCGAACAGTTGGGCTGTGTCTGACAGTTACAGGTCGAGCATGTGGTTATCTGGGGTGTGCTCAGCAATTGGAGGATAGAATAGGATTTTTTTAATTTTTATAATATTGGGGTGTGCTTAGCAGTTGGTGGGGTGCGGATAGCCGTACCCCTTTTTTTTCCTCCTAATATTCTTCAAAATTAGGGGTGTGTCCGGATTTTTTTTAAAGTTGTTTTAAATTTTTTTTAGGGCTGATCTGATCCAAACTTAAACTCGAACCCCATCCGAATCAACATAGCTCATACTCAAATCTCATCCGGCTGACCGAACCCGAATTCGCACTCAGACCAATCCGAGTCAATACTTAGGGTCTGTTTGGATTGAGGAAAAAAAATAAGCAGAGTTAGGTGGGATTAAATGAGAGGGAGTTAAGTGGGAGAGGTTAAGTCAATACATAGAACCTCCATCCTCAAACCAAGCATGTTAAGTGAGTGAGGAAGGTACGGAGCAACATGTTAAAAACAATAAAAAATAGGGAAAAAAATTATGATATTTTATAAAAACAAATAAGGGATATTTATGACTTTTTAAACAAAATTTCTCAATCCCTCTCGTTAACCCTCCGATTTGGTGGTTAAAAAAATGGATAAAAGAGGGTGAAATAAACCCTCACTTAACCCTTTATAACCCTCTCTCTTAAACCTCCATCCTCAAACCAAGCATGATTTTATTTTATTTTCTCACTTAACTTTCTTAACCCTCCATCCAAGCACACCCTCAACTCAAATTCAATTCGAACCCATTCCCATGAAAATTAAGAATACCCATATATTTTGGAAGAAATAGCTGGTTACATTTGTGAAAAAATTGCAAGTTATAATACGAAATAAACATTGGTACTATTTTTCCACCTTAGATTTCTCAGATATAAAAAATCCCCTGATAAAATGACAGCTTTCCATGGCGAAATAAGGATAGATTGTTTTAGTATTAGTTTTCTTTTGGAAAGTTTCCGTCCTTATAAAATGAATAGTTGTTTGTGATATGGTCTGAAGATCGAGTGTTATTGGAAATGAAATAAATATTTGATTACATGTTTACAATTTAAAAAGTTGGGAGAAAAAATCGAACCAAACCAGATCGTGCTCGTCTCTATTCAAATAGTATTATCAAAGCATTCTCCGTCGGAGGTCGGAGGATCCAGACCTAATCTTAGAACTTTTAAGCTGTGTGTTCGGTAAGAATGATGAAAAAAATAGAAGGAAAGAAAATAAAAAAAGTTTATTTTTCATCCATATTGAAAACGAAAACTATTTTCTTCTTTTGTGTCTGGTAGAATGGAAGAAAAATGGAAGTGATATATTTTTGTTTGTTTGATATGGAAAGAAAAGTGGTAGAAAAAAAAATATAGACATTACCAATTATATCATCAACTAATAATATTTATTTACCATTTGACTTTATTGACCTACTTTAAAATAATATAAATTTTATAGGGTATAATTGTAAATTAAGATAGGTATGCATTTTTTTTCTTCCACTTTTGAGGTGATTGATTTTTTTTTTTTTTTGGTTATGAGGAGAAACCAAGCTTTCCACTTTTTCTTCCATCTACTTTTCTCTTCATACCAAACAAGAGAAAATGTTTCATTCCTCCCACTTTTTCTTTCTACCAAACACACCCTTAGGCCTCGTTTGGTTCACGGATTTAAGGAACCAGGAAAGGAAAGTTGTTCTTTTCCTTTGTTTGGTAGCCACAAACTTGGGAATCAATTTCCTGACAGAGGAAAAATGGGAGAGAATATGGTTCCACTCATGACCCATGAGATTGATTATTTGATTTTTCCTCCTCATTTTTCAACATTTATTACAAAAAATTATGACAAAACTAACCATGTTTTATTGCTTATTTACCATTAGCTCCTCGTATTCTGGGTCCCTTTGAATTTTTACAATGTCATTTTTATTTTAAAATGTAAGAATATTATTGGAATATTGATATATTTTTGCTTTCCTTTCCTGCACCAACCAAATATGGAAAGGAAATCAAATGGTCTTTCCTAGGTGGTTTCCTTATTTTACCAAACAATTTTACCAAACAACGGAAAGAAATTGTGACAGAAATTCTACCTTTTCATTCCCATAGAAAGTACAAGGGAATCAATTTTTCTTCCGTGAACCAAACTAGGCCTTAATGTCATTGACAAATTTTCAAATGATGCCTCTCAAATAATAATAATTAAAAAAAAAAGATTTAGGCAATAATATATAATGATTAAAAAAGAATTGCATAGCAATATATTGATTAAAAATGAATATAATCGAAAAGGAAGAAAACTTAATCAAGTCATACAATATTATCGAGCTGCACAACAATTCAAATAAAGCATTACAACAACAACAAAAAAAGTTTATATTGATATTAAAATATTACATTCAAGAAGAACCAAAGCTTATATTCTAAATTTGGATGCCCACCCCATGAGAATTTGGTAGATGATTTAGAAAAATATTTTGCCTCAAGGATTGCATTTTTCACATTAATTATGTTAGATAGCTATCAACTCCTTTTGAAGATTATGTCTAACATAATGATAATGAATCTTTTTTTTAATCCTGGATGAGAAAGTGATTTCGTATTAATGAATCAAACTCATCAATCATTTCAAGTAGGCTTAAAAAGTTACCATTAGCATCTTAATGGACACTGCAGGAATTTGGTGATGTTTTATTTTGGTTATTTATAAGGGCACATCTAAAGTTGATCAGGACTATCCTATTTCTGACAGTTCAGTTAAACTTAGGACTGTCACAATTTCTGGCAGTCCTAGGTACTTTATGGACTGCCAGAAAATATGACAGTCCAGTTAAACACGAGATCTGGACTGCCACATTTTCTGACAGTCCATAAAGTAAACTGCCAGAAATGGGATGTGCCCTGATCAACTTTGGATGTACCCTTACAAATAACCTTTATTTTTTGGAACATCCAGAGCCAGAAATGGCCCAGGGTTCAGTCTGGACCGTCTCTGGTGTGATCCAATGAAGATCGGATCAGACACAGTACAATCTGGACATAATCTTGACAGTGTCCTCGCATCAAAAGTCTTGCCATTATCATCAAACCATATTACTTCAAAATTACAGGGTTCGGATCCAACCACAAATGCTTAATATTCAAGGTTTGGATATAACCTCAAGCGAACCAGAAAGCCGAAACAATTTACGTATCGAATATATTAAAATTTATCACATACATTTGATCCAAAAGTTTGAATGCACTGTCTGACACACGAGGCACATAAATATTATCGATTTTTGAAGTGTCTGTGCTTCCTAGTACTACTCATGCTCCGTTGTTCGTATGATCATTTCTGTAAGAGAGAACCAAGTATTACTTGTGAACAATACAAGCATCCAGCAAGAAAGCATCGCCACTTCAACATTACGCGAACTCAAGTTTTCTAGTTGGCATGACTCAGAGATTTCATGAGAATCACCTCCAGGATGATTTATGTGCCTTTAGGTAATTTGATTACTCAGTTCACAGATTGGAGTTGGCTAATGGCAAGGCCTTTACACGAACCCGATGCCATGATGTGTTGAGTATTCCTCTGAGGTTCCATATATCCTCTACATTCTCAGGCTGCACATTTGCTGCGACATCAACCTGACACGAAGCAGAAACCATCATAAAATGAACCAATATAGATTAGCTTAAGACCGTACGTAACTAAGACAGAGAAGAGTAAGTTGAACACTTCATCCGTTAACAAAGTCACCATTAAAGAATGATTTTACCTGAATGCATTCGAGTCCATGAAGATAATATTTCCCCATAAGGAACTCAGATGACACTAAAAAAGCCTATTATAGAATCTAGTATAATCTACTGTTGGAACACCATTAACAATATTTATAATCTAATATAGAGAAGCCTATTATAGAACAGAGAAAAATTAAAGATGACATGTCGAAGAAGCAAACTAGTTCCAATTTAATTTATTACTATGGATTGTACCAAAGAGCAACTTTAATCCAGTTACTTTGCGGCGTTCTGAGAAAATATATATATATATATATATATATATATATATATATATATAAACATACTATCCTCTGTACTTCTCTAAATAGTCATAGAAATGCCACAAAGCACAGGAAAATAAAGACCAATTAATTGGTAAACACCGTAATTTCAGAGAACAAGAAAAACACAATTTCTCCACCTCCAAATAAACACCACCCACCCCAAAGTTTTCCCACCCCTTGCACTTCCTCCTATTTCTTTCTTCTGCTCCTTAAATCGATTCATAAGTGAAACTTGCCATGTTTGGTTTTTCAAACTCTAGGCCTATCTATCCTTATCTCTAAGCCTAGGGAACTACCCTGGCATCCCAACCTGTTTCAGATACTAGTCACACGTCTAAGCCTGCATACCCTCCACCTTTCCCACTTAAGCCTCACTTCAGTTCGCCTAGGCCCCACCTTCGACTGCGTGCAACATGGGCATAAGTCTTAATTTGCATTGACGAACATTGCACAACCATGGACATGAAATTGCAAAGGGATTAGATCATTAGAGGTTAGGAAATATGAATGTAATATATTTGAGTCATCGGAAACCTAAAAAAAGACTCGGGCACGATTTCATTACTTGCCACTATGATCAATGATGGGCCAAAAGAAACCACCACCTCTAAGTAATGTAGCTTGGCCATTTATTAGGACATATCTTGAGGGGAGAGAGACACCTCCAGTTTCATTGATAATTTTTCTAATGGAAACTTCAACCAGTGTTAAGTAAAGCAAGTAAGTCATCTATAACTGAAATTATAGCAAATATCATTTCTGTCCATTCCCCCTGGAAAGTGGTACAACATATAAATAGGGACAGATCATCTGTCTACTCAGATGATGGAAAATAAAATATCCCACAACAGGATAATAAAACAACTCAAAAGGATAGAACCAGCATCTCTTATCAACCGATTATTCTAAAGGAACGTTCAACGCTAAAACTGAACCAACTTTAGAGCCCAGTTCAGTGCTGTGTACAGTTCTTGAAATTCGTCTAGATATATACTCAAAATAATGGTACCGCAAAAAGCATTAGCACCGGAAACTATAATTTAGCACATTAGTTAGGGCTACAGTGACCAATGATCTAGCAGATATAGGAAACCTACCGCTTTAGCAATTATGTCAACATTTTCTGGTACATCAACATCAGCTTGAAAGAGAACCCACGCCCACTTATCACTACTTATATCATCATCAGATACGTATGGCACGTTGATCTTCTGATGTCTAAGAGCTTCTGTCCAAGTCTTGCCACCATCAACTGATATATCCACCCTCTCAATACCGCGTCCACCACCAGACACTGCATATCCGCTGACAGTAATCTGCAGTCCAACAAGATATGGAAGTTCCTATCTCACTTTGCCATATAGAGAAAAAGGGAGATCAGAGAAATCTTACAAACCTTTCCTTGCTTAGCAACATCCACATCCTCCAGGGAACATATTGCACACTGTCAGTACACAAAATTTATAGGCAGTGTTATTTTCTAAGTACAAGATTCTCTATTGGATAAGATGTCATCGTGAAAGGAATAGAAAAGGAAATAAAATGGTTGTATTCTAGTTTCCTAGACACATTATATACAGTTACAAGGTGAACATGAAACATCAGACATTTATAGAAAATAGAAGGATGAGTCTATGCATTTGATAATTGGTGGTGGAGATAAACTAGTCGCAGGTAAATCTTGCATCGAACCTATTGATAATGAGCTAACCTAAAGGAAGAGTGAGATACGATGCATAAATTGCAGACAACTGTATCCATATTAAGGCCTTAAAGAATCCGGTATGCAGCAAGAAATATATGTGTGTGCACGAGCGCGCGTGTGTGTGCACATGCCTGCATGCTCTACAGGTAGCAAATTCTGGTTTAAGCAGTATAACTTAAGAGATACCCCCTTCCAGTGCCATGGCACTCCATTCCATTAATTAAATACGGATCTCATTCCATATTGCACCCACATCTGATGAGATTGACTGCATGTATACACAGTAGGGTGATAATTGAGAAATATTATTTCAATTCAGGAATTAACAAGTAAAAACTGTTGGAGCCCATATTTATAGTTTCAAGCAAGATTTTCAAACTCGGAGTTCCTTTAATTCTAGGAATTTTTCTAGAACATTTTTCTCTTGAATATCATTTAAAAAAGTTTCGGATTGCCTAGTATTCCACCAATTAGTAACCCAAGGTTCCAGACTTTTATTAAATGATAGAGAGACCCACCAGGGCAAAAATATTATAGATGCAAGATATGGGAGGGAAGTCTATTTTGGTAGTGGTCAAGGTTCCACCAAAAATTATTTTAGAATTTCCTGGAAGTAATGCTTCCTGATTGGGTTTACATAATCTCCAATTCACATTGACTTGGAAATCAGACTTCAATACCTTGTTTACACTAAATATCCTAAGTCATCTAGAACGAAAAAATCAAGGGATCTGATGTGACCAATATCTAAACTCAGTTTCTGAAATTATACCTGATTCACATTAATTTGAAAACCATATTCCGGTTACTCAGCAGGTCGACCCTCTGGTTTAAGCCAGTTCTTCAAAGCACGGTGGTAGAATAATATGCCTTGTACAAATATAAGGTGTGGGCACAGACCAGAACATAAGCCTACGTTGAGAATTGGACTGTGGAAATTGGCTGTAATTTTAGTGGCCTAATGGGTAACATTTTAATTCATAAAGAGCATAATACACATCTTCTAGAAACTATGAAAGAAAAAAGACGCATCACCACAGTAAAGACATACCACAGTTTCCAAAAATGCTTTTTCAATACCAAGTACAATAACCACTGAGAATTATATCCCAAGATTATAATGTTCATCGAATATAGTCTGTGATCTATGTGGCATTGAATAGCCTTGATGTACTCTCTTTTACGTTTTGTATTCTTTGAAATACTGAAAACCACAGGTTTCTTAAGTTCTCTAGAACAGTTAAATAATTTTGAACCAGGATAGTGGTATTGGCAAATTTCTGAAGGAGAAAAAAACATAAATAGATAAAATAACATAATGACTTTTCCAGTTTGTCACCAATGCATATCCATAGCAGATAGAAGTTCTCCATTGCTTTGCATATCTAAGCAATTGCGTATGATATATGCGTATTAATAGGGTTAATTAGTTGTACCCCCCATGGTTTGTACGTATTTTGGTAACTGTCCCTGTTGTTTTAAAAATAAAGAACACCCCCCTGATTTATAAAGTTAATTAGTTGTACCCCCCTGGTGCATAGAAGAAAATGAGTGGAAAATTAAGCAGCCAGGGGGGTGTTCTTTATTTTTGAAACAACGGGGACAGTTACCAAAATATGTACAAACCATAGGGGGGTACAACTAATTAACCCGTATTAATATTGATGTTCCATCAAACATAATATGAACATACCTGCACTGGAAAATCCATCTGAGGCTTCCTAGTGGACCAATTGATATTATCCCAATTAACTGATGGCGGAAACATCTTGTAATCTTTTTGCATAAAAAAGCCCTGATTTAATAAAGAAATAGTTAATACAACTTCACAGGTGAAGAAAAGTAACAGAAACAAAGACTGTCACATTCGCCAACACCTGACATTCTTCCTTGATTATACTAATGCTATCCAACCATTTAACAGAGCGAGCACCAATTACTCCAGGAACTACCCCGCGCAAGGGATATCCATGATCACGATTGAGAACCTTCATACAACAAAAAACTTCAGTAACATAGTGCATGTAGCATACAGTACTTATACAGGTAGCATGATGAGAGGATAAGATTCAAAGATAACTAAAATAACAAATTAAAAGGGGCAGCTCACTGTTCATGATTGTACAATAATTGGACAAAATTAAAAATGTGAATGTCAAGAGAATCCACGTTCACCGAAAACAGATCTATTTCTTCACTGTGTAAAGCAAAAAAATAAAAAAGAGCTGCAACCTCAAAGTGCAAGCCGACCATTTGTTCACAAATTTCTCAGACCAGACTGAGTGGATCTATGCAATACCAGAAGGGAAAAAAAAGGATGAGAGAGAGAGAGAGAGCAACTGAAGCTAGCATGAAGTCCAATATTATTTGAATAAACATGTTCAATCTGAAAGGGCATTTCTTGAAAGAATTTTATGCTTCCACTTCCAGTAGGAAGCATGGAGGTCTCCATGTTCAACATGTGTCAGATACGACACTCCAAAATACTTTTAGGACATGCCAAAATATGTAGTGTGTCCAAGTCATTGTATCTGTGCAAAATAGTGCTTTCACTATTAAACTACACAATAACTAGCACGGAAGCATAGGAAAAAAAGTGAACGACGACCTAGTTGGTGAAAGTTCCTAGGTAAGGAGTTCTATGTACAAGAGAGGGGTAGACATGACAACCTAGAAACAAGTAGGTACAACTTAGTCTGCACTTATGAAAGGATAAGCTCATGCAACCAAAGAGCGGCCTTCCATAGTTCATTTAGGCGTGTTTTGGTTGCAAAATGTGGTAAAAGTGTCACTTTTTGGTTGCAGTTTTATCACTTTTGTTGCTTGGTTACAAACAAGTAGAGTTTGATTGCCACTTTTAGATGTGACATAAAGCGACTCTTGTCCCCTTAAAAACTTGAATCTCACATGCTCTCTTCCAAGCTTGAAGTGGGACAAAAGTGGGATAATAAAAAATATATTCAATATTAAAATTTGTAGTGGTTGACATATGGATAATATTACACTTTTAAGCTATTTCACTTTCACTCTACCAAATGGGTAAAGTGACGGAAGTGATACTTTCAAGGGGACAAAAACTGTGACCAACAATTTTTTTTTTTTTTTTCAAAAATCACTTCAAGAAAGTGGACTTTTACGAAGTCACTTTTTTTCCACTTCAACCCACTTGCTTGCAACCACACCCACCCTTAGAATTAGATAACATGAAAAATATGTTCTATAGGGATTTGTGTCCTAGACAAGACGAGTGAAGATCCCCCTTGGAACATGAGACCATATAGAAACAATATCAAATCTTAATGGGCTGTAAATGGTTATGTAATATAAGCATATCTATAATATTTGTCAAAATCTGGCGTACGAAAAGGAAAGTTTGTACTTCCAACAACATATTAAATTCACAAAACCAAAACCAATGATTTGAAAGGTACAAAGGAAGAGCATGGAGACAAATGCTCTGAAGCTCATTCACGAAATGTTTGGGATAAGGTCACACTTCATCCATGAAACATGATTGAGGCATATGCCTCGAGAGGCACCAGTTCAATGAAGTTTACACGGTACACCTCAAACTTGTAAAGCTATATATAGCTAAAAGTAATACAGAAAAAACTAGGCCAATTTGTCCAAGGATGAAGATTTAAGTGGAATGTAAAAACCCAAATCTAATACTTACATGAACTTCTGAGAGTAGGTTATGAAGAGGATAACCGGTAACCCCTTGACTTGCCTTTGTTGTTTTTATTGTGAGTGATTCAAGAGAGTTTCTATCATGACTTGTTGAAAATCCATACAATGGTTCTGGTTGTATGGTTTGCTTTGCAGTAAAATAGAAACTTGTCTAGTGTCCAACAAGTAACACTTGACTTCAGTTAATATATAGGGTTATTTATACTAACTACCCCTAAGTTTTGGGTTTATAACACTGGGTACCCTTACTTTTAAACTAATTACACTGATCACCCCATGTGTTTATGTTTATTACACGGGGTACCCCTACTTTAAGATAAAAATAAAAAGTTATAACACTAACTATCCCTAATTTTATTTTTCTAAAGAGAGGGGTGGTCAGTGTAATTGGTTTAAAAGTAGGGGTACCCCGTGTTATAAACCCAAAACTTACAAGTAGTTAGTGTAAATAACCCTAATATATATGTTTCTCTAATACAATATACCAAATTAAGAATAAGTAGTGCCAATTTACGCTAGCCTCGCAAAGGGTTTTAACACTTCACCTAATGTCTTCGTCTTTTAAAGCAGTATAAATGCTTATACAGAGTCAGATATCCATTACCTCTCCATTCATTTCATAAGCAAGCAAGACATCAGCATCAGGATTTGTCGCCTGCCTCAAAGGTATTGATGCTTTGTAAGGACCACCATTTTCCTCCTAATAATCATGAATTGAAAGGAAAAAAAAACAATCAGGAAAGCAATGATAGCAGCATGACAGAAGAAAAAAAGAGTACTGGATTGAGCAATTATCCCAGTCACCAGGCACATCATAGAAAACATATACTACTAAAGTAGCACAAAACTACTCAAATATTCACCTTACACTTGTCAACACTAACAAACTCAACATGCCTTCCTCCTAATGATGTTACTGCTGTCAGTTTGGATATCCCGACAAGCTCAAGTACATCTGATAATTTTGCTCCTCCCCATGTAGCTGGTAAAAGACAAATTAGGAAATTAAAATAAAAGTACAACCAAAAAGAACATTACACAGAAAGATCTAGAGTATAAAGAAACAAGCATCATATGCCAACACCTACTTGAAGTTTGTTCTTTATAAGATTGATATATTTACACTTTTCTCTTTTGTGATTAGCTAGAGAAACAACTCTCATTAGAGCAGAATGCATCCAAATCTAAGAGACTTGACAAACTAACTATTAACAAACCACATAAATACTATTAAGAGCCTATAAACTCTATTAATTCTCACTATACTATGTAAACCAAAGTCTTATGCTTTCTGCCTTTAGTAAATTGCAAATATCATTATGTGTGTCTTGTTCTTGATATGTTTAGCTTAAATATTCACGCCCTCAATTGCTTAAATTTCTATACCAATCATAAATATACAACACATAGTTACCATTTCCTAGAGCAGCAACATCCCAGCCAACGCCTTTTACAGTCCGTGTTTTGCTCATTGCTGTCCTTCTATTACCTGCACACTGAATAGCTTATATCTTCAGACAGTTAATTGAATACCAATTAAGGAAATAGTCATAGATCAGTTTCGTGTAAACATAACTACGCACTAGTACCAGAAAAAACATGTTAGATGAAATTTCACCTGTAACGTAGCAGTGACATTATACTTGGGTAGTTTTCTGTACATAAAGTAGTAATGTCAGTTCATATAAAAATGTACTGGTGTGATAGTAAATGAGATTCACTGTTTATCAATCACCTAAGATCATCCATGGATAGTTGAATAGGCTTCTCAACCAAACCACCAATGGATACACGGTATCTGTTCAACCAAGGATACATTCAATATACAGCTCCTTCGGTACGTCTAACAGATGTTCTAACAATAAGTTAAGGCAGGAAACAACCTTTCAATATCATCAACAACTGGAATTGGCCCATGATTTCTCTTGTAAAACAAGTCCACAGGAGTAATGTAAGATGTAACCAAAGCTTTCCGTTGTGGTTCAGCATTAAATGGCTCCTGCAACCAGAAAATAATTCGAGTGACTCAGAAGCAACTTTTAGACAATAAATGTCACTTCAGCAAGAAAGATGGAGAACATGTAGATTGATCATGCAGAGAAGAAACTTAAACCCCAAGAATAACAAATGGCATGCATAACTGACTGGAACAGTTTAATTTCTGAGATAAGGAGCTACATATTAATATTGCGATTAGGTACTCATCCATGTTGCAAGAACACGAATGAGACACAAAACGGACACATGTTCAGGTCGTGGCCAATACATGGCTGACACAGAGGCACAACCATTTTGGAGTGTCCATGCTCCATAGTTATCAAGCTTTTAATGTTCCACAACCTAGTAACAGAATCCAAACATATTAGCAGAAATCAAAGAACCGAGGAAGGTGGATAGAAGAAACAGTGTTTCATCATTCATCAATAACCAAGATATTTATTAGTAAAACAGGATATAAAACGTAAGTCAAAGTCAATAAGGCTCTACAGGAGACCAAGTAAACTTTTATGTTCCAACGGACATAAACCATACATAAAATGGTATAATACTCCTAACCCTGCTGATCGTCGACCAAATGGCTTCCCCTTAAACTATGAAGGCCTGACGAGTATGGCTAACTGCTTTATTTGTTTCTGGAGTTTCAAGTCACAGGACAAGTTATATTATAGAGTGCATAACAACATTCTAGAACAAATGCAAAATACCTACTCACGGCACAACAGATGCAAACACAATTGCACACAAGAAAATACAGAAACATAGAATTTCTCCACCAAGTGGCATACTATCAATTTCTCTGGCATCACATTAGTATTACATGTCCTTTCATAACAGTCATAAGGAAAATGAAACATTACGAGAAGACACCCTATAATATAACAGAAGTTGGAATATTAAATGGAAAAAAATCCAGTTGATCAAATTAAATAATAAGCATAAAAACATATTATACTTTTATAGATACCAGAATCTTTGCTCAATTCATAATCTAGAGAATACCAAATCACATTTTTTATGAATATTCAACCTCCAATAACCTCCAGAAGAAATAAGCTAGACAACAATCTAAACTAACCAGGACACTGAAGAATAATCTTCAGAACATTAGTAATATAAGCAAAAATAGAGAAAGAAATTGAATTCAACAATACAATCACAATTGAAAGTGCCAAGTTAGTGAAACACATAGTAAGCATAAAAAAAGTACAAATTATATCCATGTCCAATCAAATTAGTACTCAAATCATAATCTAAAGGATACCCATCTCAAAAAATGTAATATTTAACAGATATTTCATATTTTGAACTATAATTTTTAGAAGTAATGAACATGGAATCAATGAAATGACATGTCCTGACCAACGTGGGACTATTTGTACAGTAAGCCTGACAAAAACTTAACACAAAAGAGTGCAGAGTTCATTAAATTACATAATAAGGGTAAAAACATTCCAAATAAATTAGTACTAAAATCATTATCTAAAGAATACACATTCCACATATCAATAAAATTACATCTTTATTCTTTAATCAATATACCTGTGTTCATTGGAATCAGTACCAAAATCATAATCTAAAGAACACCCATATCACAAAAATTACAACTTTAACCCACTATATTCACATCCATTAAAGTTATTAGTCAAATCATAGTCTAAAGAATACCAAAATCACAAAATTGCACCTTTAATACAATATATTCATATTCCATTCAAATTAGTAATCAAATCAAAATCTAAAGAAAACCCAGATCACAAAATCGCATCTTTAACAGATACCGGATCTCTCCCCCTCCAATAAAATCCCTTCCACACTAAAACTCAAATAACAAAAAAGAAGCTCATGAGCATAAATACATACACATTGTATTCATATACATTGAAATTAGTACTCACATCATGATCTAAAAGATGCCAACATCAAAAAATTGCATCTTTAACAGAAATCCAACCTCTGTTGCTTCAATAAAATCAATTTTACGCTAACATTTAAACCAATCGAAGAAGAAACTCATATATAGAGAAATAATATAATACCTTGGAATTAATTTTGAGAGAGGGGTGGCGAGGGGGTTCTCGAGAGTAATCAGAGGGGCCTCTCACTCCTGGCATCTCTTCTTCTTTCTTCCTCACGAATTTTCTTGGAATTTCAATGGAGAAAATTTTCCCTTTTCTTGGCTTTATTGATTGTTCGAGAATGCAGTATAAATTTTAAATTTGTAATTGTCTGATTCGTCTAATCTTCTTCTTCTTCTTCTTCTTTTTTGTTGCGTTTTCAGTTCCAAAATTTGGACTGTAAAATACCATAGTCCGGCCCATTCGGCCCAATAACCGAACAAACCGTTTGAACCGAACCGGATTAGTTCGGCGGTCTATCTCGATTTTGATAAAAAAAACCTTATGTTTGGTTTGGTTTTGTAATTTAAGGTTCGGTCAAAATCGAAATTGAACGCTCTCCCCTAAAACTAACAACATAGATATAACAAAGTATATATCAGTTTGCATCGCCAATGATTGCAGTTCATATCTCACCAATGGCTGCAGGAATGCCTCGTCGCTGGCTGCAGCGAATGTCTCATAACTGATTGCAAATATACAAATATCCCGTCAAAGTTCCAGCACATTAGAACAACAAATTAGAACAAAAACTGATACGAAGAATTGATAATAGTAACAGTAAAAAGTATCAGAAATGACAGAACTTCGAGTGGTGATGAAGAGGAGGCATGCACGTGTATTTCACATGATGACACGATTCTACCATTGAAACTCGAGCTATTGGGTGTATATCCCGTCAAAGTTCCAGCACATTAGAACAACAAATTAGAACAAAAACTGATACGAAGAATTGATAATAGTAACAGTAAAAAGTATCAGAAATGACAGAACTTCGAGTGGTGATGAAGAGGAGGCATGCACGTGTAATTCACATGATGACACGATTCTACCATTGAAACTCGAGCTATTGGGTTTGGATCGTATCCTACTTTTCATGCTTGAATACCTACTTTGGCTTGTAATTGCCAACAATAGGGATGTACCCGCTAATCCAAAAAAAAAAAAAAAATGGTTAAAGTGTTAAAAAGAAAACTGGAATAAGTTTGAGTTAGTATACAATTTGGAACATAATTATTTCATAGACGGATATAGGTCATTAAAGAATTATTATTAAATTTGACCTTTTCGGAAAAAAAAAATTCATATTTTTCTAAAAAAAAAAAATTCATGTTGTTCCTTAAAAAAAATTCAAACTTGGGAAGGAATGCAATATATTGAAGGACCGCCCATAAAATTCATAAAGTTTTTTTTTTTTCACGGGCCCTAGATTTTTATCCTCTCTATAATATCCTCCAGACATTCTAAATTCTTTGTTGTAAGCTAATGTAAAGAAGTTAGAGGGTGACATATATCCACCTCACCGTGAGGTAGCACCTCACATTCCTTTTTTTTTTTGAAATCACACGCATACACACAATTGGGGGACTCGAACCTTGCCGGCCCCTCCGGATGTCCGCTCTAATATTATATATATTCCCGAAGAGCTATAGTCCATAAATCCCAAGTGGCTATAAATGTTTTTTTTTTTGCTCGTGGAATCTGTGTAGACCAATCACTCTAATATTATATATATTCCCGAAGAGCTATAGTCCATAAATCCCAAGTGGCTATAAATGTTTTTTTTTTTTTACTCGTGGAATCTGTGTAGACCAATCACTCCTTAAAAGTGCAAAGTTTTCTAGAAGACGCTTCATCATTGTATTATAAAATGATGAAGTTTGGAAACATGTCATTGTCATGCCATCACCTAATCTTGGAACAATCTCTTCGTTCTTTGTCATCAACATCTATTACCATGTTCCATCATTGGAGAGCTTCACAACCCAATCCTCCTGTTTAGAAACAGTGGGCACACGTTGGTCAATAATTCTTAATGATTTACAATGTTATTACATTGTAATTGTCAATAATACCATCAAGTGGCAAGAACAAGAACAATGTCTTATCACTATAGAAACATAAAAGTTAACATAAGATGAGTTGTCTTGACCAACTGACATGCATTAAGTTATATTCAAGGCTTGTGCTCTTCAGTTTTTACATTTTTTCAACTTACAATCCCACAACTCTTCAATTTTGTAAGTCATTCTGATGGGAACAGTTTCACATTTTAGTTAACAACAGAGAAACTTTCAGTTTCAGCAACTTCATTTCTTTGACAGTGAGAGACCAATATCACCACCTAGTTTCCTTCATCTCTCAGGCGCGAAACCAGTTCGTCCTGCAAAAACGAATTGAAACTTTCACAAGTCGTATCATAACCATCTATATATTCACAAATGTTCAATGCTGGGCAAGCTGACTTGAATGTCTGATTTTGATAACCCTCCCAAACTGATTTTATATGCTATATTTGTACTTTAAGATGGTTTTATATTTGCAACAGGAACCAAAATAACGGAGTGTCAAACTATCCTGGTTAAATACAAAATTGGAACCAACAAAGTCGAGTCGAAGAGAAAGCAATAGAAAATCCGGTTATACTTGCACTACATGACGTGTAGAGGGAAAAGAAAAATGGATTTATTAAACATAATCTGTCCCATATTACTTGAAGTTTACAAGGCTTAGAAGATTGAGAATAACCATTGAAGATTTTCAATAATTAAGAGTTACTTATCCTATTTTGAGCTTAGAATATCAAACTTGTCCATGTATAAAAGAAAAGAGTTCATGATTATTGATTAGTATAGGAGTACTAGAAGAGAGGAGGCCATAAGAGAAAATTGGTACCTACTTGCTGATGACTACTCTGTTAACAAGGAATTAATCCTTTATCAGTTTTGTAACTTGGGCTACTTTAATCGCTATGCAAACTTCTAATACAGCAAGTAAAATTTAGTAAAATGGGACTGAGGTTACATTGCAGAAATGAAATATAGAAGGACATACTGGAACATTGAAAGCTTTAACTATAACTAAAATATAAACGGGGATGCTGGAAGAACCTCGTTGGTGTTGGGGGGGTGGGGTGGGGGGGGGTGGGGGGGTGGGGGGGTGGGGGGGGGTGTTTAATCAATTGTGGTTTCAGAACCACATCCTATGGTTTGGTAATCAAGCATTATTCCATGTGGATTGTGAGATGTGGGTTTAAAACCACTTGTTAGTCAATTGTGACTTTAAAATCTGAGTACATGGGATTCTCAATTCCATGTTTCTATCTTTTGCATTACTCTCAATTCCATGTTTCTATCTTTTGCATTACGTTCTTCTTAACAGAATCATATGGCGTGGGATTCTAAAATCTTCTCTCACAGGATACAGCCTCTCTCCTTCCCTCTCCCTAGAACCCTTATCCAGCTGTCTCAAACTCATCAACGACCCTGACCTTCAATCCTCTTCAACGTCTCTCCACTCTCCAGCCATCTCCGATCCCCCTACATCATGTCCTCATTATCTCCTTACCTCCTCTCAACAATGGTCAGCCCATTATCATCAGAAACAATGATAAAAGCTTTGTGTACCACAGTGGTAGCGCCATTTCGAATAACGTCGGTGAGATAGCCGACATCTCCGCATAGGAAGACAGTATGGGGAGGAGTGCAACTTGATGATCATTAGGTGGAGACGAGAGTCGAAAGCTTCATATCAGGAATGAGAAGGAGCAAGCGTGGTCGTTGAGGTTTGAACTACAGAACTATGTAGTGATGAGAATTGTTGAGGATAACGTGTTTTGAATGCTTTCTCGTTTCATATGGGAAGTGGGTAGGAGAATAAAAAATTTTACACCTCAAATAAGTGGAGAATGGTAAAAGTTGGTCTTCTTATATTTGGCTTTGTGTACTCCAGATACTGGGAGGAGGAAAAAAAACTTTAGGGTGTTTTTTGTTGGAATATGTTGAGGAGAGTATATTGACATTTAATTCAATTAATTACAAAGTCAAGTTATCTATCAAAACAAATGTCACCACAACATATCGACATGGGGAGGGAAGAAAAGAGAAGACGGCTGTGTGAAAAAAGTCAGCTACTTCGCTTATCGGGGATTGATTGAGGCTTTGATGGTCTTCCAGAGCAATCCTCAAGTTGCCGTTCATGTTTGAAGTTGGACGCATATTTTGCTAGCAGTAGCACAAATGTTTGAGATCTTTGTTGTTGGGGCTTAGACAACATGGACTTGTGTTGATCCATAGTGGTGGTGAGGAACAACCATATACAAGGTTACAAAGGAAAATATAATAGAAGATAAAACCAGGACAGGATGGTTTCTGAAGTATTTGGAGATGGAATTTGTCATCTAAGTGCTTGTTCTTGATTATAGTCCTCTTTTGAAATGAACTATCAACAGTGTAATGTGAGAAGAAGTAGCAACTAGCAACACAAAGTTTAATGTGCTTGTCACTTGTATTGAATGTAAATGCAACAAAAGAATCTTTGCTTATTGGTGCTTTCAAAGCACATTATAGATGTGGTTTCAAAATTACAATCGCAGTAAAAAATCACTGGGTCTTTCCTTAAATCACAGTGATCGTAGTTTGAAATCACAATCACACTGTGCTTTAGAATCCAAGTTGACTACCCGCCCAGTGAAATACTAAAGGTCCACTGTGAATTCAGTTCAGATATGACAATCAGGCTGGGTCTAAGCCCAATAAGAAAAATATAATTGCACAAAAGACAGTTTAGTTGTGTGGAAAAAAAAAATCAAATTACGTGGCTTTCCATGAATTACCCCAAATTCAATCCTTTGGCAGAAGTAATTAGTTTATACAACATCTTAACTAATAAATTTAAAAAACAAATAAATAAATAGTAATGAAGCATGGAAAATTTGAGCAGTTAATTGAACTGTCACCTTCTTTCCCTTGGGGGAAAGGCCTCTCTCCTTTAGAAATCCACGCAAGCGCTCCACATTCATAGCCTGAAGTGTCTTCTCTGAGAATCCACTACTTGATCCCTCTAAATCAGAAAATTAATTCTTAGATCTGAAAACTGAATAATATAATAGCCCAAATATATTTATCAAAGGAATATAGACATGGTCAGGCGCCCAATGCGGTTAGTAACGGCTCCTATTTGTCCCAAGATGAAAGCACTCCAACAAAGACAAAGGAGCTTTTGAATACTAAACAAACTGAAAATGCCTAAGTATAAAACCCGTATCGTAAGTTAAACCACTTATGGACCCAATAAGTTAAACTGGGATCCAATAAAACAACCAAATTATAATAACATAAGAAAGTCAAAACCTATCCCCTCCAAACACAATTAAGCTTTATAAAATTTAAGCCTATCCCACCTTTGCATGATACCATGGTGATCCACACAATGAGCATAGTGGAAATATGGCTGTGCCCAAAGCAGGTTCTACGCTGTCATAGTGGCTGTCTTAAGCCCATATGTTGTTCAAAGAAACCATGGTATTTGACATGGTAGCTATATATCGGAATAAACATGGTGGTGGTTGTCCAATCATAACACTCGCTATTAGAAAAGCTTCCAGGTTTAGTTTTCAATAGCACGGAATATATACTAGTGAAAGTACATTACATCATGCAGTTATATGCTATAGCAAAATGTTAGTTAACAATCTTTAACATATAAAGTGTTTTGTGTTGGGAATAGCTTTGTCTGGCTCATGGACATTAGAGAAGTGCAAGTCACTGCAGCAAGCTAAATCATTTTTCCTAGTCTTCTAGTCTTTCTGTTAGGCGTCCAGTAAGCAAAGTTTCAGACAGAGAAAGCATATTTACATCACACTTTTGGAAGAGCTTGCAAGATAGTTTGGGGACAATTGAAGTTCAGCACTGCTTACCATCCACTTACCTGATGGACAATCAGAAAGCATAATTTAAACACTTGAAGACATGTTGAGGACTTGTGCAATTGATTTCGGTGGGTCATGGGAAAATCATCTTCACTTAGTGGAATTCTCGTACAATAATAGCGCTATCAGGCCAGCATCGAAATGTCCTCGTTCGAGACTTTATATTGTAGAAGGTGTCGTACCCCGTTGTCCTGGGACTATGTTGGAGAAAGACCCCTACTGGGACTAGAAATTGTGGTTGATGCAGTTGAGAAGGTGATATTGATCAGAGAAAGGCTCCGTGCTTTCTCCGTGTGGCACAAGATAGACAAAAGCATTGGACTGACAGCCACCGGAGACCACTAGAGTTTGAGGTAAAATCATTCCAATTTGAGATTTAAATGAATTTGATCATAATCGTAATGGATGTTATCTTTTGTCTAGGTCAGAGATTTGGTGTTCTTGAGGATACCTCCGACACATGGTACGATACGGTTTGGAAGAGGCGGAAAACATAGCCCAAAATCATTGGACCATTCGAAGTCATGGAAAAAGTTTGCAAGTAGCATACCGACTTCCCTTATCGTCTACACTTGAGGGAGTACACAATGTATTCCTCGTGTCGCGAATAAGGCATTACGTCCCTGACCCAAGCCATGTGATAGACCATTCAGAGGTCGAGGGACCAAGCCTCACCTACCTGGAGCAACCGGTGGGAATCATAGATCGCGGGAGAAGGTGTTGCACAACTAGACTATCCCTCTAGTACGAGTAGCTTGGAGTCACTACACTCCAACGAGTCGACCTGGGGGCGTGAGGACGAGATGATAGAGTGATTTCCCTATCTTTTTTAGGTCGCCTCTTCCCAAGGCCAACGCATTCTAGGTCATCCCTCCTCGTGTTCAACAAAAAAAATGACGAGAAGTTGCAAGAGACGATTGGAGAAGAGGACCGTATGAAACAGCGCCTGCCTTCACTTTCCCTGAAGTAGGAAAAAAATACTATGGAATAGCGGGCCATTCGCCACCACCGATGGAGGAAGAAGCACGGGAGAGGGGTAATCAACCCAAATCCCATATCCAGCATCTTCCTCACCCGAGCCAAGAGTAGTATGTTGCACCTCCAGAAAAGGTGATGCACACGACAGCCTCTGTGGACTAAGACAGAACGGCTTATTTGGGAGATCCACCAGTCTCCAGCACGTCTTTACACCGAGAGGAAGGTCTCTCTAAACAAGATGATCCATGAAGCCTCGCTCTACTACGACATGGCCAACAAGGAGATCTATGTAATGAACCGACCAGGAGTGACATAGTCTCTTGGTCTTCACATCACCTGATGGCTCTACACATGCAACTACTTCGACCCCCACTTGGCTCACCACTACGGAAGAACATCTCCGTCCACAAAGAGGGAGGGAGCCTTTCGGCATGGAGGAGTGAAGGAGTTGTGAAGAAATCCACCTCCTCAAGACTATTTATAGGCACCAAGGGTCATAATGACGGTAGGTGAGGGGTCGCTGCCTCATTTAATGGAATTAACCCCTCCACTTATGACGATGAACCTGCCCCTCCAAATTCAGGGTGATACATGGTCAAATCAAACGGTTCGAGCTCCACGCCAATGACAACAACAATGAATGCTAGCGTGACTAAAGCTTCAGAAATGAGGGGTTGTGACACAACCAGATGACATGTCCTCAGTCAGCACACAAAGTGGCGACTTAGTTTCCGAACACGCTACTCCCAACATGCAGGACAATGGTTCAGCGTCATGACTCAGCTTCCACCATCCATTCACATGTCCCTGCGGCCTACAGAGGTAAAATGACATTAACTTGGTTACAATAACCTCAGTTGCATAACCGGCAACATAGGCTTTCTTAACATCAAACTGCTCTTCTAGATCATAGCAAGCTACACTCTCTCATTCGTAGTTCTCGCAACCAAAAAATTCGCACACACTCAAAGGATTGATAGCAGTCATGAATTTACTTGGTCTTAAGAACCTTCTCAACCATATGTACATTCTCAAAAGTAACCCATTTGATGAGAGAAAAAACACGTAAGGATGATGGCTATCATAAACTACATTGAAAAAAACTATATGTTTCTGATATCTCCTTGACATAGTAGTTCTACCGGTACAGATGCAATACCTTATTCTTGTAAATTAGCAAGGAGAAATGACTTGCTAAATGTTGACCCCTTATAATAAAGTTTTGCCTAGTAATAAACTGAAAAGAAATACATTTTTCAGTTTTAATATCCATCCTAATTGTCACTAAACTCTAAATAAACAAATGTGGTATAGTAAGTCAACCCAATTAAATTCACCAAGAACTTGAGAACTACCAATGTCCATAAGCACTGCATTTAAAAGCAAAGAAACTACAACTTGACAAAATATGGAATATACTGGAAATGGCCTTTAAAATACTTCTGAACCCATTCAATTAATAAAGAAACAAAAAAAGGGCCTACCCATATGGGTGCTGCTTGAAGCGCCACCAGTGTTTGCTCTTTTAGCCGGAGTCCTGCTTTCTAAGGATCTTCCAGCAGATCTGTTAAAAAAGGCAAACCAGGCAAATGACATCAGAAGATTAACGATGCCCAGATCAAACATTACTAATATAAAAAGGGAGCAAAAAGCAATTTAACATAACGTTAAAAGCTAGCATTGGTAAACACTGAACTAGTAAAAAGCAACAAACATAAAGAACTTCTGTAGGTCAAAACTTTGATCCGCTGAAGAATATAAGAAATAACAAATATGTCAAAAGTGAAACACAAACTATGATATGTAGGATATATTACTTCATACTACAAAAACTTGGTTGTCCGTCAGTATCTTACAAGATAAGCATGCCCATCCATGTTTAGACTTCCTTGGGCACTCACAGAAGCTTCACCTATGATTACTCAAAAAATATGCAGTATCTGGGGAAAGCACGCCTTTTGTTCGAAGGAATTTAAATAATTGCTTCATTCAGTAAACTCTTTAGGTTCCCTTCATATATCCATATACAAAGATAACATCATACATGCATGAAGTTGCTCCGTTTCTGAGAATCAGATCAGTTCTATTCACCCAAACCAACATGTGCATGCAAAGAAAAGCATAGATGTACAAGTAGTATATTTATAAACAAATATACATATGCATGAAACATACATGCAGACACACAGAGACACATAATGCATTAGGTATATATAAAGGATAAGAGTAAGGACCTTCAGTAACTACCCAACCAATTTGACTACATAAGATAATGCACACCTTTATGATAAATAAAGTTTTGAGTCAAAGGGTAAGAAACATAAAGTCCCAGGCATCTCCCCAAAATTATCGTCATGATAAATAAAGGTTGAAATGGACACATATTGGGCACAACAATGACACTCCAAATACACTAGGGCACTAGAATCAATAGTAGGTTCACAGTATCGGTATCGGACTCGGTATCAGACTATTCCTATGAGTATTGGTATCGGCGATATCCGTAGTATCGGCGGTTTCGGATCGGAGTATCGGATAATTTGGTATTGGAAAACAAATAATTATTAATAAATTATTTACATTTTAAAACATATTTTATACATTTAGGCATAATTTTAAGTATTTTCAGTGTTATTTCTTAGTAGTTTGAAATTAAATGAAATAGTAGTCACCCTTACCGATTGATTTACGTACAATAGATTGATTTTCTTCTTTTACATGCTTTTACAACCTTATTATGCTTTAAACCCTTGCTGATTTGTCTTTTTCGTTTAATTTTCTTTGCCGAATTGACCGGAAAAGAGACCCCCAATGTCGGTATCGGTCAGTATCGGATATCGGTCGGTATCGGATCGGGACATGCCAAATCGTATCGGTATCGGCCGTATCGGATCGGTATCGGCCGATACTTTAAACCATGAATTTCAATACCAAGTTCGTGTCTCAGTGTTAGTACAATGTCGTTTCATATTCATGTCGATGCAACATACCCTCCTAGGTTATCAAGCGACACAAATAAGATTTACTGGAAAGTTAAAAAAATTGTCTTCAATCATTTACAAGTACACGGTAGGACTACTAATACTCTAAAGAAGAGGTAGACATACCTCTTGCCTCTGTTGCATCTACTACATACATACTTTGCATCCCTTTTCTGTTTGTTGATTTGAAGAGCTCTAATCAGTATGTTTGTTGTCTTTGTCTTGATAACTTGTTCCTCTAAACAAACAAAAACGTTAGCATGCAAATCCCTCGACTAAAACTACAAGCAATACACAGGAACCAAGAAAATAATAGACTGGATTGTATGAAACCTCTTAGTTTGACAACATAATCAGGAGTATGAAATCAGGAAAGACCAATAATGTTTCAAAATAATCACTTTTCCTCTCTGCCATTAGCTAAATCTCCCACAATCAAGTCGCCAAAGAAAATAGACCAAAAACAACCTCAATTGAAACTATTAAGACATAAAAATAATGTTTTGCATTTTTAACAAAAAGGTCATTAGCTGCCTATATCACTAGGCTTTCTCCAATGGTTATCCCTATTTTTGGGTTTCTATCCTGGGTCAAGACCTTTTAAGAAGGCTTCTACGTCTACATGAGCACTTTTTTTCTATTAGAAACCCAACTATTAAAAAATATGTATCCAATGGTTGATCTCTATATTGATTACTATCATACGTGGCATTAAACAAAAAACGACTTTTCACTATAATATGGTAAGTAAATATTAAGAAACAACATTTTCCAAAAAAAGTAGTGTAGCGGAAATGACAATGCTAAGGTAGATGAGTGGCAATACATTAAGGCCTCGTTTGGTTCGCGGAATGGAGGGGCAAGGAATTCAATTCCTTGGCATTTCCTTTCCTTTAGGAAATTATAATTCCCTTTGATTTTTCCTTCCGACGTTTTGAAATGCCAAGGAATTTGGAAAGAAAAGTTAATACTTTCAATATGGGAAAGTGATTCCTTGCTTGGATGGATGGAATCACTTTCCCCCCTAATTTTTCCTCCATTAGGAATCACTTTCCTTTCCTCCTCAATTCCTCTGGCACCCAAACATAGGAAAGTAATCACTTTCCTTTTCCAACCCGATGATTCCGCGAACCAAACGAAGCCTAATGTCCCGTTTGGTTCGCGATATCAGGACCTAAAGAAAGGAAAGTGACACTTTTCCAGTGTTTCGATGCCAAAGGAAATGAGCAAGAAAAAAAAATTATTCCCAAGGAAAAGGAAAATAGGGGGGAAATGGTTTGCCTACTGACCCCATGGATTCACTTTCTTGCCCCCAATGATTTACTTTCTCTTCCAATTTTTCAGACCTTTCCAAACACCGGAAAGAAAAATTAATAGGAATTATAATTTCCCAAAAGGAAATAGCAAATAATTGATTTCCTTTCCTTTCCTTTCCGTGAACCAAATGAGGCCTAAGGATAGGATAAGAATGAGTATATCCATGGAAAGTTAGGGGTGGCATCTCAAGGATAAGCTGAGGAAAAATTCGACTTTGTTGGTATGGATATGTGCAACCACTAGATATTCCCGTAAGGAGCGATAATATAGTAGCTAATGGAGCTGCTAGAACTAGAGGTAGGCCTAGACGACATGGTTTAAAGTGTTAAAGGAGGATATGAAATTTCTTAGCTTTAGACATAGCCCTTAAGAGAGTTGAATGAAAATAAAAGAAGAGGATTCAAACAACCGACCCTAAGAATTTGGAATAAAGGCTTTGTTGTTGTGAATTTGGCAATAGTTATCCGGCAAAGTGGTAAAGATAAACTTCGAGTGTGATGTTTGTAACTATTTTCTCTGTGGTCTTTAATTTGCAATTGTGCAAGTATTTTCAAACTCATGAGGTCTCAAAGTTGAGTAAGTCATGAGAAAATAAACAATGAACTTTTAATAGAGACCTGAATAAAAAATACAAGCTTTAATGAAAACTCTATTAAAAACAAAAGTTTTTGGTTTTTACCAAAATTCAGCTACTCCATTTAATTCTTGTAAATTTAATATGAACTTCAAAAAAAATCATTATAAATTGTGATATCAACCAAAGTTCGCAGTATCGAAATCGGTATCAAGCCATTCCTACGAGTATCAGGATCGACATTATGGCGGTATCAGCAGTATCGCCTATTTCGGCTCGGAGTATCGAATTTTTTGGTATCGAAAATCAGATAATTATTAACAAATTATTAACATTTTAGAAAATATATTTTATACATTTAGGCAAATTATAAGTATTTACAATATTGTTTTTAGTAATTTTGAAATTGAATAAAACAGCAGTTACCATTGTTGATTGGTTTACATGCGATAGATAACTTTACTCCTTTTATATGCTTTTACAATCCTACTATGCTTTTACATCCTTGTTGATTGGTCTTTTACATTCAAATTTATTTGCCAAATTGACCGGAAAAGAGACCACCAATGTTGGTACGAGTCAGTATCGAATATCGGTCGATATTGAATCGGGACATGCCAAACCGTATTGGTATCGGCCGTATCAGATGGATATCAACCGATACTGCAAACTATGATCTCAAATGTCTACTCCTTAAAACATCATGGTTTTCGCTTACTACAAGAACTGAATGCACAACATATCAAGTGTTATTTGTTGATTTTGGAAAAGAAATTTCATCTTTTGATTGTCCGAATTGGATGGATATCAAAAACCTTAGAAACCCTAGATAATGGATTTCAAATTTCCATGACTTAACCTATCCAGGTGTCTTCGAAGAAATTACTCCTTTGTTGCATAATGCACAATCAAAAGGTAGGCCTACCTACCCACCAGCTTATTGTCCAGGTTTTGGGGGCATGACCTCCCATGCTCATATATATCTTGTCTAGGAATTTGGCACCAAGTAGCGTTGACATCAAATCGACGGTCGATCGTAAAAACTTCGTAAATTCATTTATGGAGCATTCGTTCGATCCATGATGACCCCCATAATGGTGAGAGAAGGCTAGGATGATGACGACAACATTATAAGGATTCAAGGTCCAAATTTAATGATCAGTCCTTTTTTGTAAAATACATGTCTAAACATTTAATTTTTAGTAGAGATGCAACAGAAGTTGATGTTAAGTTGTTAACCATTAAAAACAATCATTTAATGTTGCCATGGTTTAGTCATCTATCTACTTTCTACCTCCTAAATGGAAACTAGAGTTAGGAGAAGTTTACTAGTTAATGGATCAACTAGTTTTCGCTTTCCAGATAATGTTTGCAACTTCGGTAACTATTAGCATCCAGCTGTATTCTTGTTACCAAAATAAGTTTCCCATAACCAAACACTGGAAACTGGAGAAACCAACAGTACTTTGAGAGAGTTTTCAATTTCCATATTAAGTTTAAACTTTGCCGACTCTAGTTCCCTTGTCAAACACAACCTGATACTTTGTCTAAGTCTAGTAAATAGCAACGTAGAGGGGTGCCCATTCTTGGAAGGTTCTTCCATTTAGGTATTACTAATGCTTAGAAAAATGACATAATAGAAATTGAAACTATAGTTGAGAGAAATGCTACAGAGGACAAAGTACATCATGCATGGTAGGTGACATGGAAATCGGAACGTGAAATGACACTTAGAATGGGACATGCTACAATAGGGGTAGGTCTCTCTAAAACGTCTCATCGGAACGGAAAATATGGTTGCAGATGTGGCCTGCTCCGATCGTATGCTGTGCATATAAGCAATCAAATGTTGACCTGTGCATATAAGCAATCAAATGTTGATTTGTGCATGACACCAATACCTTTAAAACATAGTAGTAAAGAAGAGGTGAAAACATTGTATGTGTTTTGCAGAGAGGTAATTGTGGTTCGCAACCGGGGGAATCTAACCTCTGACCAGTTTTCCAGACAGCTTTATGTCTTCGTGTGTTGACCACTCGGGCCATTGTTTGTTGACACACACACACATGTATATAACTTCAATGATTATCCTATATAATACAAGAGAAAATATTTAAGTGATGAAAATTTTGCATATAAGCGTTTGTATATTATGACTTCCATAAAAATACTACATAGTACATACTCTTACAATGCAAGCAATGTACTATATACTGTTACATGTCATCAAGGAGAGAGGCTGTGAACCTGTGACACAGACACTGACAGACCTTGGAAATAACTTTAGAACTACTACAGATATATATTGTACTTAGCTACGTGTTTATGTTACTAGATATTCTTTTATATAAGACGAGGAATGAGGACAATGTTAAGCTCTCTCTTTATAACTTTTGTATTTTTTATATATCTAGAAACCAAACATTGGGAGAAAGAAATTTTCTCTGTATTTTCGAAGAACTACTGTCTGGGGCTACATTATATTCTATTGTGTAGAATCTACACTTGCATGTGAACTGCACCTGTCAAAAATTTAATTTCCATATCTTAACTCTTAACTATTACAGATGCCCAGAAAGAATATCTCAAGCATGAGCAACAGTTGAAGTGTCCTATTCTGTTGACAAAACACAAAATAAGAACTGGATTAAGATGTCCCATAAAGCACAGACCTTCAAAGAATCTACGTCATGAGATGCCACATACATATCGCGTCATATCGGACACAACCAGGGCCGTCTCATCCTTTAGGCAAAGGAAGGAGCTGCCTAGGGCCCCACTTTTTTAGGGGCCCCAAAAATACGGATACTAGTATATAGATATATATGTAATTATGCTTTTTGTAAGGAAAGCCGGACTGAAAAAGGAAACAGCCGCTTGCCTATTTGTAAAAAATTTAAACGTAATTAAATCTATCAAAATTTGGAAAAAAAATCAATAACTGTTATCGCTTCTTCTCTCCTCCCTCGGAGAAAGATTTGATCTCTTCATCTTCATCTACTACATAATAAAAACAAATATATATGTGCAACTGCTTCTTATTCAAATTTTAAAAATTATTAAAGAAAAAAGTTTTAAATCTGCTTATGTAACGTTTATAACGATACAACGCCGGTCCCAAGCCCGGATCAAGGATGAAGGTTTGCATATAAATCAATATAATAAAATTATATAACTTAATCATGTTTAAATTTTCAAAAAATTGTCCCATCTTTGGACTTTTGCCTAGGGCCTCCAAATAGCATGAGACGGCCCTGGACACAACACAGACGACACGACCAAATCAGTCTCATGACTCGCGTGTCCATGTCGTCATTTCAAATCGTACCATGCAACCTAACCTAAACTAGATCCAACGTCACTACAACAACTATTTATGTCTGTCCACTATACCAATTACCAGAACCTAATATTGCAATTCTTTAAAATGTAACCCTCCCTTTTTAAAACTATAATGAGGAAACAGCCTTCCCAAAGAAAACCACCCACAAAATCCAATTTTTAAGACTCCAAGCAACAACCAATCTCAAATTTCGTTTTCTAGGCTAAAATTGAACACAAAACCCTAAACAAAAACTAACATTTCAAAGAAAGGAAAAAACTTCCCAAAATGGTCGCTCACAATATTCAATTTTTAAGCTTTTAATCAATAATTAAGATCGAATATCGTCAATTTCGGTCAAAATTGAACAAAAGCACTCAATCTAAACATTTACGGCTCTAAGCAGTAATTAAGCTCAAATTTCATCAATTTACGTCCAAATTGAAGGAGGAAGAAGAAAAAAAAACGAACCTGGAGGAGACGTCTCATAGAAACAAACATAAACCCTAATGCCGCCCTACAAAGATTATCAGAAAAATAATCCGAATCATATAATCAGGGTTTCAGAAGAATTTTTCTTTTAGGGTTTTGGATAGAGAGAGAGTACGAGATTGGAGGAGAGCAGGCGGCGGGAGGGGCGGCGGGCCAGGAGGCTGGAGGCCCTCCTCGCCGTCCGATCGGGATCGGACGGCTGACAGGTGCCTGATTTGGATTGCGAACGGGAACGGGGGGAGGAGGAGGAGCCATGTGCCTCCATTTCCGTTTTCCTCTTCCTCCCAAATTTGAAAAATAAATAAATAAATTAAATAAATAAATAAATAGGGCAGGAAATGGGAAGGAAGAATTAAAAAAAACTACAACGCACACAAAGATATACCAATAACAATTACGACTAATTTGGCGTATAGATAAAAATAGCATAACAATTATAATTCGTCCGAAAAAATAGGCTTTTCTTTTATATTCCAATGATCTTTTATTTTCCAATAATAATTTAATTCTATAAATATCAAGAGTAAGTACGTCCTTTTTATTTTCCTTCTTCAATTAGTTTCTTTATTGTTGTTGTGAGCTTCTTTGAGAGTTTTAAAAATACTAAAAAATTAACAACAATAAAAAATCATCAGAGATTTTCTGATAGTTTGGCTTCTTATACTCTAGAAATAAGCTTGAATCCATTAGGTTGAAACAAATGTACCCATGTATTGTGTATATTCAATTTTCTAACTTATTTTGTTAAGTTACATTTTTTTTAATCTTTAACTCGTATTTATGTACAATTATTCTTTGTTATGTATAATATTATAGTCAATATTTATTCTTTTAACGTCATAGTTCTATGTGTATAAGTAAGATTGACCATAAATGACTTGCATGTTATATTTAGTCGTTATATGAAATGTTAAAAGTTTCGATCTCGATCGGTAATGATGTGTGTGTAGGTCACTCTTCTTCATACCAAGTTTTGTGACAAATACCAAACTCAACTCACACACTATTACACATGCAAGCATAAAGAAGAAATGATATGATAAGATTGATAAAGAGAAGAAAAACACTCTCCTATACACAAACCAAACCATGCAATAACAAATATCTTAATCTACTCACCTACGACTTAAGAATGCACAAAACACACAAGCCAAATGCATCCAACTCCTCACCCAATATTTAACCCACTTTCATATAAATATTTAAAAATAAAATTATTATAATATTATTTGTTAATAACACAAATGCTAATTACTATCATTAACACTAGTAGGAACACTATAACTAAGAAATATCATTAATCAATGTTAAACACTAATCCACACTCACTCACATCCCACTTTAACACTAAACACATTTCTTACTACGGGGTGAATTCAGAACGGATATAAGCATGAGAAAATTTGAGTTGCACCCTACTTTATTTATCATATTCATGGTGCACCCCGCCCTACTACCATAATGCATAACACCTCCCCCCCCCAACACACACTTTTAACGAAAACTGTCTCCAACTCACGGTCAATCCCTTTGACCAAGAATTTTGGACAAAAATATCACATTCGTCTTACTTCTCCCCCTCCCGAACCCCGCAGCACCGCCCCCCTACAGTACGGCGCACCATGGCCGTCGCAGTGGCCACCCCACGCACCTACCCCCCCCCCCCACGCTGCACCGTGCGCCCCGACCCATGGTCACCGCCGCATCTGTCGTGCCTTCCCCCCGCACCTCGTCGCGCCCTCACCCCCCCCCCCCACCCCCACCCCCACGCATCCCCCAGCGCCACGCAGCGAGGCATGTCACCCCCAGTTTTCAAGAACAGGGGTATTTCGATCATTTTTTATTTTAGAATATTTTTGGATTTATTTTATTATTTATGACATTGTTTTGGGGTTATTTGAGTCGGGTTCGAATTTCAACCCAATCCGATTTGTATCGAGGACCCGGGGTAGCTTTGACTCTATGGGACCCACTAATTAGTTAGACATGGCCTACATGACAATATTTAAGTTAGTATAGTTAGACTAAATATTCATGACTAGGTTAGGTTAATTAGAGACTCAAACTAGTCTAATTTAGCCCCAACCCAAACCTAACTTGAGTTGAACCAAAGGGAGGCAAACTTGGCATTTTCCAAATTAGAAAATCACCCATATAGGGCCGACCACAATGGGAGAGGGTGAGTCACCTTCTTTTTCATTCTTATTACGGCCAAACAACAAGTACGGTTTGATACTTTTAACTAACTAGGGTTATCACAAGTTTAATTACTAATAAGATGCAATGAGATGTTCCAACAGCCACAAGTCCTGCAGACTTAATCCATGTTATCTAGTTGCAAGTTGAGAGAGTTGGATTATGTGACTTGGGGGTGCAACACATGAGGCTACAAATCCAATTAAAGTGCCCAGATAACGGGACTGCTTGTAGCTGGAAAATCTCTTTATGAACTACTTGATCAATCTAGTTATTACCCTAGTCAGATTCAGTATGAATCCCTGACCGTGGTAATCAGGAATCCATGTCCTAGGCATGACGCAAAACGAGACATGTAGCTTATACAGGCACAACCAAGAGAATCAACCATGGTGACAAGACAAGAGTTACTTAGCAAGTGCAGTTAGTTGTCGCAACAACGTTCAAGATTATGTCAAGAGTGTGTCACGACGGACCACTATCAAGAACTATCATGTCATGTCAGGTTACTTATCATGTCAAGAGTGCGTCACGACGGACCACTATCAAGAATTATCATGTCAAGTTGCTTGTCAAGTGTAACTCATCTTCCGAATTTTTAATTTTTTTTGTATTTCTAAAATAAATCATCTTTGAAAATGTTTAAACGTTATATTACTGGTCATATCGAAATCTAGTTTTTAATAAAAATGGTTTAGAGGTACCAATTTCTTATATATATATATATATATATATATATATATATATATATATATATATATATATATATATATATATATATATATATATATATATATATATATATATATATATATATCTCTTAGCCTTGAGTTTTATTATTATAAATATGTTTGTCATTATGTGGGACTTTCAGGACTATCGACTATGAAGGAGATTTAAGAAGCACATCTATTTTGATCGATGGAAAGTTTTTCGTCATACTATTTTAAATTAGTTTCGATTAATAAAATATGCATATTTTAAATTATTAGATAATATTGTTATATCTAAATTTCGATGATAACTATACAATTGTAAACCCTTGAATTAAAGGAATTATTTTTACTTAGTGTGATTTTATAATATTAAAGAGGAAATAAATTTATTATGTTAGCAGGGAAGGGGATTATTCAAATCCCTTAAATGGCTTAAAACAAATCCCTCAATATAGCTCTGATGCAACCATAGATAGATAGAAATAAATCAAACCCATCCAAAGTCTTTTTCCCTCTTATCTCTCCAACAACCAAACCCCTGTGGAAAAGTTAAATTTCATGCATCCTTATCTTTTTCACATTGGGATATCGTCATAGCCTGTGTATATAAAGACTTCATCAGCAGCAGTTTCCTCGTTTTCCCTGTTCCCAGCCAACCCAAACGCAATTTTCGGCCATATCCCAGGCCCCTCCTTTCCATGACCGCATAGTCGTGGCTGCGCTGCAATGCTACAGCCCGGCGACTCCACCCTCCCGTATTGTCAGCAACCACGCAAAACCACCATTACAGTAATGTCTGGACCCGTGTGTCCGTGTCACTTCTGTTGGTGCTTTCTTTACATGGAGAGAGCTTGCTCTCAACATGCCTTATAAATTTTAGTCCCACATCAGAAATGCACCATGAGTTATCTCAACATATATACTTGGGTGTGTTGTTGAGAGATGCACATGGGGTGGTGACCCTAAGGAGGGAACCATGTGGGTGATTTTACAAGGAGGTAAGAATAAGGCTCCAAGGATTAAGCATTAATGCTTTTGTCATTCTCTTGGATTAATTCCATTTGGAGCTAAGCCCCAAAGGGGCTTAGCGACTCGGACTCGGGCTCATGGGCTCATGAGGCATAATGTAGCGTTTTGTTGGCACACTTTGCACTTAGCACGTCAGCAGTCATGCGGTCTTTATGCGGCTCATATGCGGCCATGCGGTCTTATGCGGCATGCGGCTCATATACGGCCTTATGCGGCCATGCGGCTCATACGACCATGCGGCACATGCGGTCTTTATGCGGCTCATATGCAGCCATACGGTCTTATGCGGCATGCGGCTCATATGCGACCTCATGCGGCCATGCGGCTCATGCGGCCATGCGGCACATGCGGCACATGCGGCCCATGCGGCCCATGCGGTCCATGCGGCTCATGCGGTCCATGCGGCCATTAGGCTCATGCGGCCAGGCTGCTGCTGCTACCGCATGGAGGGATCCGCTGACTGTGCAGATTACAAATCAGTTATGGAAAGGCTGAATCAATGCGATTAAATTAGATCCTATCTTTGTGGGATTTGAATTAATTCAGATCCTATCTTTGTGGGATTTGAATTAATTTCGTGGGATTTGAATTAAATCTTGTTGCTATCTTTTGGGATTTGATTCAATCTTTCCATAACTGAAGAGACGGCTAGGGTTTCTACCCTCTCTCTATAAATACTCTCTTCTGGCCTCCTTTGTGACTACTACGAAAATTACAAGTCAGAAAAGGAGAAAGAGAGAGAGAGTTGCTGCCGCCATTACAAGTCCATCCGAGGAGTCAGAACAGAGGTGACTTCGAGCGTTCCACAAGTTCTTCAAACTTGTTGGTTCCTGGAAGCAGATCGTGTGGGGCAAATCTTGCTTTGAGCAACGGTGTTTTGACACCCCAGCAACTGTTCTTCTTCTAATCTTCCTCTAGATTATTGTAACTCGTTCTGTCCCAATTGCAACACGTTTGCAAGGAAGAACGAGAGATCTTCTCTTCTCTATTTTCTTCCTTCAGATTGTAATTTGGCTATTTGTTTTATTGTACCATCGTAGATCTTGAGTTTGATCACTGCAAAGTTTTTGTGTGACATCTCAGATCTCGATTGCATCAGTTTTTCCATCTTTGATCAAGCCCCGGGACTAACAATCTCAAAGCAAGATCCGTGTAGATGGAAAACATTAATGCTTCGCTCCTCCAATCGGACTTCTGTAAGTTGGAAAAGTTCGATGGAGAGCACTATCAAGTCTGGAAGAGAAAGGTTTACCTAACTCTTCAACTGAAAGACGTTGATCATGTTCTGTTAGAGGAAGAACCCTCTGTTCCAGACAATGGATCTACTGCCGCAATCAACGCGACTACCAAACTCTAGGCCAAGTGGAGAAGGGAAAATAGCATCTGCAGGCTTCTCATCCTGAATGCTATGGAGGACTCACTGGAAGAATCCTACTCAAAGAAGGAACTTGCCAGAGACATATGGAAGTCTGTGAAAAATCTGTATGAAGAAGACAAGAACAGGAGCAAAATATTTGTGGTTGAAAAATATCACAAATTGCTCTTTGAGGACGAAAAGTCCATGCTGCCACAGGTGAAGGAATTTCTGAAGCTGTGTCAGAAACTGGAAGACGAAGAGATGCCCCTTTCCGACAAGTTTGTCGTCGGAGGGATCGTCTCAAAACTTCCTGCTGGATGGAGTACCTTCTATGCAAGGATGCACAGAAAGAATCTAGACATTAGCTTGGGAGATCTACTGCGAGAGATCCATGTTGAGGACGAGTTGCGTTCCCAACAGAAGGTGGACACTCTGTCCAAACAGTTGGCTAAAGCCAATCTTGTGCAGACGAGAGATCCAAAGGGGAAGCAGGCGGCTTCTCATCCCAAGAAGAAGGATTTCACTAATCTAAAAGTGAAGGGCCTTCTTTCAAGCAACAGAAGACTAAGTCTCACGTGACTTATTACAATTGTGGCAAGAAAGGCCACTACAAGAGTGAATGCAGATCTAAGCCTAAACAATCAGAGAAAGGTGAGCCTAATAAGGTTTTATTGGTTTCTAACATTGTTGCTATGATCGGACAGGTCACAACTGTGGGGGTTGACTCTGACTGGTGGATAGACACTGGAGCGACTTGCCATGTCTGTTCAGGCAAGGAATGGTTCGTCACATACCAGCCGATATCTGAGAAGGTTGTCATGGCGAACCAGGCCCAAGCTGAAGTTCTGGGGATCGGGACCGTGGAACTGAAACTCACTTCTGGGAACACTCTGACGCTTCAAGGTGTGAAGCATGTTCCGGCGATTGCCAAGAACCTGATCTCTGGAAGCCTGCTTTGCAACGCAGGCTTGAGGATGAACATCAATGATGTTCAGATGGTGATGTCCAAGAAAGGAACATACTTCGGGAAGGCTTATCAAACCGAAGGAATGTTTAAAATTCAGCTTGTTAACCAGTTTGAAGATATTAATGCAGTTGCATTTTCTGATTATTCTCTTGAGTTGTGGCATAATAGACTAGGACATGTTCATTGTAAAAGAATTAACAAAATGTCTAGTCTAGGACTTATCTCCAAATATGGGGGTAAGGTAGAGAAGTGTGAGGTGTGTGCTCAGACGAAGATCACAAGGAAACCCTTTTATCGGGTCAATCGAAGCACAAATCTTCTGGAGTTGGTGCACTCCGATATATGTGACTTCAAACATTTCTCCACGAAGGTCGGGATGAAGTATTTCATAACCTTCATCGACGACTTCTCAAAATACGCGTTCGTCTACTTGCTCAAGTCTAAAGACGAAGCTTTCGAGAAGTTCAGAGAGTTCATGGCCGAATCTGAACGGCATACTGGACAACAACTCAAGAGGTTAAGGAGTGATCGAGGAGGGGAGTACAGGTCTCATAAATTCGTATCGTTCTGCAAAGAGTATGGAATTATATGTGAGACTACTGCTCCATACTCTCCTCAATCCAACGGAGTAGCGGAGAGGAAGAACAGAACGTTGACAGAAATGATGAACTCAATACTTCTAACCGCAGGTCTTCCTAAATGCTACTGGGGAGAAGCTGCATTGACGGCCACTTTTATTCTAAATAGAGTGCCATATGCAACTTCGCACGTAACTCCTCATGAACTCTGGTTCAAAGTCAGACCAAATTTGAATGTCATTCGAGTGTGGGGGTGTCTGGCGTATGTGAAGCTCCCAGATCTGAAGATTCAGAAGCTAGGGACAAGGACTACGAAGGCGTTCTTCTTGGGGTATGCCGAGAAGAGTGATGCTCGTAGATTTCTTGATATTGAGTCAAATCATATCATCGAATCTCGCGATGCTGAATACTTTGAAGACAAGTTTGCAAAAGACAAAAATATTGTTCTTTCGGACATTCCGAAAAATAATGTAGGTGCAAATGAGACTGAAATCTCATATGAGCCAGTAGTCCAAGAAGAAGCTGTTGTTGAGGAAACAACTCTTGTACCAGAACTCGCAGAGCCGTCAGCTAAGCGAGCGAGGAGACCGAAAGATTTTGGAGATGACTTTGTCACCTATCATGTGGAAGCAGATCCGCTTACCTATGATGAGGCGATGAAGACCAGAGATGCTATCTTCTGGAAGGAGGCAGTGAATGACGAGTTTGACTCTATCACCTCCAATAACACATGGGTGTTGGTAGATCTACCTGAAGGAGAAAAGCCCATCAGATATAAATGGATCTTCAAGAAGAAGATGAAGGCAGATGGAACTATTGACAAGTTCAAGGCCAGGCTGGTAGCCAAGGGATTTTCTCAGAAACAGGGGATAGATTACTTTGACACGTACGCTCCAGTAGCCCGGATGACCACCATCAGGATGTTAATCGCTCTAGCAGCTATACATAAGTTGGTGATACATCAGATGGATGTAAAGATCGCATTCCTGAATGGGGAGCTGACCGAAGAGATTTATATGTAACAGCCAGATGTATTTGTCGTCAAAGGTCTTGAAGACAAAGTCTGCAAGTTGGTGAAATCATTATATGGTTTGAAGCAAGCTCCCAAGATGTGGCATGAGAAGTTTGACAAAGTTATTAGGTCAAACGGCTACAGAGTCAGCGAGACGGACAAATGTGTTTACACAAAGTTCGCTGATGGAAGAGGAGTCATCGTTTGTCTGTACATGGACGACATGCTAATCCTAGGTACGGATATAGGCTGTGTCACAGAGACAAAGAAGTTCCTCTCAACCAAGTTCAGTATGAAGGACTTGGGGGATGCAGATGTCATCTTGGGCATAAAGATCATCCGGACAGACACTGGAGTAGCGCTGTCATAATCTCACTACATTGAGAAGATGCTCACACGCTATGGGTATAAGGATCTTCCAGGGATCGATACGCCATACAGGTGTGATCAGAAGCTGAAGCCAAATTTAAGGGAAAGCATCAGACAGCTGGAGTATTCTAGCGTTATCGGAAGTTTGATGTACGCAACCACTGCCACAAGGCCTGACATAGCTTTCGCCGTGGAAATGCTGAGTCGGTTCACAAGCAATCCAGGGGTTGAGCACTGGAAAGCTGTGAAGCGGGTGATGAGATATCTCAAAAAAAACTCAGACATATGTACTGCACTACAACGGATATCCGACAGTAGTGGAAGGCTTCAGTGATGCTAGCTGGTGTTCAGAGGTAGAAAGCGAGAGATCCACAGGTGGATATGTCTTTTCCTTGGGTAGAGCTGCTATATCGTGGAAGTCGAAGAAGCAGACTATACTCTCTCGTTTCTCCATGGAATCTGAATTCTATGCACTTGAAACTGCAGCAGATGAAGCAGAATGGCTTCGGGAGCTCATGTATGATCTTCCAGTGGTTGGGGCTCAGATACCGACGATACCGATATACTGTGACAACCAGGCGACTGCGGCGGTAGCATCAAATGACCTCTTCAACGGGAAGAAGAGGACTGTGCGGTTGAAGCACAGGGCAGTACACGATCTTATCAAAAGAGGTGTAATAGCAGTGGTTGATGTTCGGAGTCAGGAGAACTTGGCAGATCCGTTCACAAAGGGCCTCAAGCGCCAGTTGGTCGATGACACAGCTTGTAAAATGGGCTTGAAGGCATTCTGATAGTGTGTCTTTGTAATCCTACCATAAAGTTTTATGCTATTAGTTCAAAGAGAAATCTACTAGGCATCTAACTTTTGGTTCAAAGGAGGATCACTGACTGGAAAACTATCAGGTAACAGTGGGTACTTGTAAAACCCCTAATTTTTTACTATTTTTTTATATTAAATTTGGTACTGATTTAAAATTTTGTATGGTACGTCGCGTAGTCGTATTGTACGTCGCGTAGTCATATTGTATTTTTTTGTAATTGCTCGACGAATGCGAATATGTGCGAGCATACATATTTTTAGAAAAACATTTTTATGATTTCAAAATAATATATGTAATATTAATTTAGCTATCAAAATTTTCTAAATTTATGATTTTATTTATGAAAAGCCTTTTTTAGAATAAATAACATTTTTAGTGCATGCACATATTTCATAAATATTTTTGCTAGTTTATTTTAAATAAAAATATAATTTTTGAAATTTATTTATAATAATATTTTATTATTCAAAAAGGATATTTATAAATATTTATTATTTTCGAAATTATTATTATCGGTATTTTTGGAAAAATATAGTTGAAAATTTTGTGTCCATTTTAAATCTTGATTTAAATTTATGCATTTATTTAAATAGTTAAATATTTGAAATTTGATTTTTCCTATTCGTTTTAAACTAAAAATTAATTAGATTTAAAATTTGATTTGTATTTGGAATTGGGTTTTGATTTAAATTGGATTGTATTTAGATTGGATTTGATTTTAAATTAAATTACGAATTATCTAAATTGGATTTTTAAACTACTCCTAATCCTATCTAATTGGAAATTCCCACATCCTATAAATAGGTAGGTACTCCTCCAACTTCTATCATTCATTATTCCACCACAAATAGCGTGCCTCGTGTCGGTGTTCCATCCATCCTCGTGTCAGCCTGATGGCCTCGGGTCCGACCCCGGGTGTCTTCTACTATCCTTATTTTTTTTACATATACATCGTCATCTTTGTGTCCGACATACCGGACACGTACACCAAAATTTTTACCAACCTAATCCTACACGAACCTCTTCCCTGACTACCCTTAACAGACCACCCAGGCTGCATTGCCAAAGCCTGCCAATACCAGTATACCACCATCATCGCCTCATCTGCGGCCGCCTCCACCGGGGCACAACCACAGCACCACTACTGCCACCATCAGCAACCACCCCGACGATCGCCCAAACCTCGGCCACTGCCACCAGTGGACAACTCCACCACCGCCAAGACCAACACCACCCTCGCCATCATCAGTCCCCAGCCACCCGTATTGATCTACGTCGACCATCGACACTATCACCTACGCAACCACCTTCCGAAACCACTACACCCACGACCACGGGCACCTCCACTGTTTCCCGTCACCACCATGACCACAAACATCACCAACCACAAACGAAAATAGAAGAGAAAGGAAACCTGACCTACCCACATGCCGTCGCGTCCCGGTTCTCTGCCGCCTGGATCCCCGGTGCGCCGCCTGCCCGCAGTGCCCCGATCCCGAGCCTTTCGCGCCGGAGCAGTCCGCCCTTCGCCGCCGTTCCCCTCCGTAGCCTACCCGAACTCCCAGATCCCGATCTCGGCCTCTCGATTTTTGCCGCCGACCTCCCACACCGATCGCCGCCGGCCTCCCACATCGATCGCCGCCAGGGTCCCGACCGTGCCACTCGCCCCGAGATGCGCGCCGCCTCCCTCTGGTCCCGGCAACCGTCGCGCCTTCAGATGCGCCGTCGCCGCCTATGCCGCGTCAAACTCCACCTTGCCGAGCCCTAGCCCCGTCTCCCCTTCTCCCAGCAGTCTCCCAAAGCCTCATCCTCCCTAGGTTTTCCTCCTCCTTCCTCTTCTTCCACCGCCGGCGGCGGGCAACCCTCCGCCGCCTCCTCTTCCGCCGCTCCTCTCGCACCCCATCTCCGCGCCTAAAACCTCCGCGCGTCAGTCTCCTCCGCGAGCGCGCCGCCTCCACCAACATCCGCCCGGCCGCTCGCCGAGCCACCATGAGAACCCCACTCCCTCGATCTCCTCTGATTCCCCTCTCCCATCTCGATCGCCCACTCCCTTTCCCTTTCCTTTCTCTCTCTCGCTTAACTCTCTCCCCCTCTCTCTCTCTCTCTCTTAAGTTCACGAGAGGGTGAAGCTTCTGGGAAATGGTTTTTTTTTATTTTTATTTTTATTTTTAGTATAGCATTATTATTATTATTATTATTATTATTAGTATTATTATTATTATTATTATTATTATTATTATTATCATTTTGTTTATTAATATTATCTTTATTATTATTATTAGCCTTATTATTATTATTATTACCATTATTAATGTAATTACATTATTATTATTATTATTGTTATTATGATTATTATTATTAGAGTTGCTGTTGCTATGTTAATATTTCAGGTATTATTTTTATGAGTTTAAATATTATTAAGATTCTTATTATATAGTAGGTAATAGCAATTTGATAAATATTTTAAACATTATTTTTTTTATTATTGTTGTACTAGTACTACCCGTATTTATTCTAATTACTTTTTACTAGAATAGATAATCACTTAAAAACGAGAAATATATATATATTTTCGTAATCGAATATTATGAGCTATGTTGTACTGTAAATTTTCTATCTATTTAAAATTAGTATTTGACAAAATTTTAGTTTTACAAATATGGAAGTTTGCATTAAGTAATTTTCTATAATTATTTTTTTCTCCTAAAATATTTTGGGAAATATAGCTTTCTACCCAAATTGTATTTCTACAAACTTAAGGGTTTTCTGTGAACACAGTTCTTCATATTTTAGTATTTATCTAAACACTATTTTAAACTTGCAAAAGTATAAGTTCTCATTTATTATAGTTTTCTAAATTTCGTATATATATAAATATTTATTTATCCATTATTTCTTTGATTTTCTTCTATCCGTATCCAAGTCCTATTGTTCCTATTCCTTCGCCCATTTCGAGACTACCTTATGTCCACCCTAACCAATTTGACCCTTCTGGACCCAATGAAACAGTCCGTGCCACCATCAGAGGTCACCATGCATAGTTGTTGTATCGAAGTCGTAGATCGTGCCATCTGGATCATTGCACTACACCAGGCGTCCTACCAGGCAAGACACCTTGCCTTCACTGTTAAATTTCTTGCTCAATATTATGCATATTTTTACTTATTCTAGAAAATATAAATTGTACTTGCAAATTATTATATTTTAGTTGCATATGACTTGGAGTTAAGGGACCGCCTTTGTTTGTGTCGCATTCATTGGCCCGACACTTGTGTATCACGAGTCACGAGTCTCATATAGATCTCGGACGTACGTATCGACTGGCCATCGGTGCGCACATGCCGTGCGATAGGCAATAACTGCTAAATAGTTTTGATTGTCTAGAAGACTTAGCGACTTAGCAGTTATTAGGAATGTCGTGATGTGGATTCAGCACGAGTAGTGCATGGGGAGGGTGAAGACAGTTATTAGGCGCAGGGGCTTCACACCTTTACTTTTCTCTAGCTGCCATTTGTGACTCAGTCGAGAGACTAGTGGACGTGCATTTATTTACTTTTCTCTAGATGCCACTAGTGCCTCGGTTGAAACACAAATGTGCCGTGCATTTACTTTCCTCTAGCTGCCGTTAGTGACAAACCCAAGAAGCTAGTGGCCGTGCATTTATTTTTCTCTAGACGCCACTAGTGCCTTGGTTGAAACGCTAACGTGCCGTGTTTCTAGCTTCGGGAGCCCTTGTGTGGAACGTTGTCTTCAAAATGCATTAACACATAGAATGGTTAAGGACCTTTATTTGTGTAGTCACATATACTTTTCTGTTGAGTTAACTTTATTCAGTTTATGGCATGATATTATGTGTCTTGTTACGTCCCTCTGAGGACCTGGTTGTCTTGCCAGGTGTGTGCTATTATCTTTCGCAGGTGTTCTAGCTTTAGCCGTGTACATCGTTATTTCTTCGAGGATGATTGCGCTTGGATCATCTTCGCTCCGCTCGCCAAATTTCATTTCATTTTCCATATATTTTCTCTTGCTTGTTGGTAGTGGATTTGTCTCCGCCCAACATGTTGTATCAAGACATTCATTCTCATTATATGATATCTTTTATTATTTTTGTGGATGAGATTAGTTGTTATGGTTTCTACTGCATTTCACAGCTTATGTATTCATACGAGATTTTCATATATTGGAGTATACTTCGTATAAATACAGCTGGCATGTCTACGTTCCTAGTCCTACGTATTTTGGGATTGGGGCGTTACATGTTTTTGTGGTGGCCCATGCAGGTCAAGATAAATTGTTGGTTACTTTACCGTACCAAGCAAGCCTGCGTATAGGATTAGAAGTCTAGGATCTCATCCACATACTTGACCTCTTTTCTTGATTTATCTACCGTTTGACCCATCAATTGCATCTTGCTTGATTCCCTCCATCCCTATTCTTATCTTCCCTTCGTGCTTGTTAGAGATCGACCCTACTAGTTAGTTGTCCCAAAACACCATTAGTTTAATTCTTTAAGTTGGGTAGAATACCTTATGAACTAGCAACCCCTTGACCTAGTGACCTATATTAGCAAGCTTATTTAGATCCTAGAATCTAGAGGACCTAACCCGTCTAGCCAATCAAGGACTTGGACAAGAAGACTATAGGACGACTGTATGACTTAGAATCATTCTACCTTCTTTAAATCTTAATCTCTCGCGCCTATGTAATTACTGTTTGACTAATGATGCTAATGTAGCCTAGTTTTTGCAAGCTTATTCTTTATCGAGTTTGTTCATGACATATGCTATTGAGCGCTCACTAGCCTATTGTCTAATCAGAACCGGTGCATAATGGTCTGATCAACCAAGTGCAATTTGGTTCGCTTTTATCTATTACTCTACGTGGATGGAGACATAATTAAACTTGACCCTTACAATCCCATCCACGACTGCCTTGACAATTCTTTTGAAATTTTTCGGTCGTCCTTGAATCACGTATTCGTATTCGATAACGCCTCCTTCGAACTCTATATTGCTTTGCCCTCACCTATTTTAGAAGGACGAAGGCGTCATACTAGAACTTCCTCTAACCTTCCCATCGGCTATGACCATTCTCACTCGATGTTGCTATATCTTCATCACAAACTACTCGGCCCTATCAAGACCCTCCAATCGCTTAAATTAAGAGAATCTATTTTCATTACCCATGACCATACCATATTGTTCTAGAATGTGATTTCTTACGGCACGATTTGCTATTGATTGTTTCTCGCTGATACTCCCTTGTGTCTATTCACCCTCCTTTAAATTCTTAATTTCGAGGACGAAATTCTTTTAAGTTGGGTAGGATGTAAAACCCATAATTTTTTACTATTTTTTTTATATTAAATTTGGTACTGATTTAAAATTTTGTATGGTACGTCGCGTAGTCGTATTGTACGTCGCGCAGTCATATTGTATTTTTTTGTAATTGCTCGACGAATGCGAATATGTGCGAGCGTACATATTTTTAGAAAAATATTTTTATGATTTCAAAATAATATATGTAATATTAATTTAGCTATCAAAATTTTCTAATTTTATGATTTTATTTATGAAAAGCCTTTTTTTAGAATAAATAACATTTTTAGTGCATGCACATATTTCATAAATATTTTTGCTAGTTTATTTTAAATAAAAATATAATTTTCGAAATTTATTTATAATAATATTTTATTATTCAAAAAGGATATTTATAAATATTTATTATTTTTGAAATTATTATTATCGGTATTTTTGGAAAAATATAGTTGAAAATTTTGTGTCCATTTTAAATCTTGATTTAAATTTATGCATTTATTTAAATAGTTAAATATTTAAAATTTGATTTTTCCTATTCATTTTAAACTAAAAATTAATTAGATTTAAAATTTGATTTGTATTTGGAATTGGGTTTTGATTTAAATTGGATTGTATTTAGATTGGATTTGATTTTAAATTAAATTACGAATTATCTAAATTGGATTTTTAAACTACTCCTAATCCTATCTAATTGGGAATTCCCACATCCTATAAATAGGCAGGTACTCCTCCAACTTCTATCATTCATTATTCCACCACAAATAGCGTGCCTCGTGTCGGTGTTCCATCCATCCTCGTGTCAGCCTGATGGCCTCGGGTCCGACCCCGGGTGTCTTCCACTATCCTTATTTTTTTACATATACATCGTCTTCTTTGTGTCCGACATACCGGACATGCACACCAAAATTTTTACCAACCTAATCCTACACGAACCTCTTCCCTGACTACCCTTAACGGACCACCCAGGCTGCATTGCCAAAGCCTGCCAATACCAGTATACCACCATCATCGCCTCATCTGCGGCCGTCTCCACCGGGGCACAACCACAGCACCACTACTGCCACCATCAGCAACCACACCGACGATCGCCCAAACCTCGGCCACTGCCACCAGTGGACAACTCCACCACCGCCAAGACCAACACCACCCTCGCCATCATCAGTCCCCAGCCACCCGTATTGATCTACGTCGACCATCGACACTATCACCTACGCAACCACCTTCCGAAACCACTACACCCACGACCACGGGCACCTCCACTGTTTTCCGTCACCACCATGACCACAAACATCACCAACCACAAACGAAAATAGAAGAGAAAGGAAACCTGACCTACCCACATGTCGTCGCGTCCCGGTTCTCTGCCGCCTGGATCCCCGGTGCGCCGCCTGCCCGCAGTGCCCCGATCCCGAGCCTTTCGCGCTGGAGCAGTCCGCCCTTCGCCGCCGTTCCCCTCCGTAGCCTACCCGAACTCCCAGATCCCGATCTCGGCCACTCGATTTTCGCCGCCGGCCTCCCACACCGATCGCCGCCGGCCTCCCACACCGATCGCCGCCGGGGTCCCGACCGCGCCACTCGCCCCGAGATGCGCGCCGCCTCCCTCTGGTCCCGGCGACCGCCGCGCCTTCAGATGCGCCGTCGCCGCCTACGCCGCGTCGACCTCCGCCTTGCCGAGCCCTAGCCCCGTCTTCCCTTCTCCCAGCAGCCTCCCAAAGCCTCATCCTCCCTAGGTTTTCCTCCTCCTTCCTCTTCTTCCACCGCCGGCGGCGGGCAACCCTCCGTCGCCTCCTCTTCCGCCGCTCCTCTCGTACCCCATCTCCGCGCCTAAAACCACCGCGCTTCAGTCTCCTCCGCGAGCGCGCCGCCTCCACCAACATCCGCCCGGCCGCTCGCCGAGCCACCATGAGAACCCCACTCCCTCGATCTCCTCTGATTCCCCTCTCCCATCTCGATCGCCCACTCCCTTTCCCTTTCCTTTCTCTCTCTCGCTTAACTCTCTCCCCCTCTCTCTCTCTCTCTCGCTTAAGTTCACGAGAGGGTGAAGCTTCTGGGAAATGGTTTTTTTTATTTTTATTTTTATTTTTAGTATAGCATTATTATTATTATTATTATTATTATTATCATTTTGTTTATTAATATTATCTTTATTATTATCTTTATTATTATTATTAGCCTTATTATTATTATTATTACCATTATTAATGTAATTACATTATTATTATTATTATTGTTATTATGATTATTATTATTAGAGTTGCTGTTGCTATGTTAATATTTCAGGTGTTATTTTTATGAGTTTAAATATTATTAAGATTCTTGTTATATAGTAGGTAATAGCAATTTGATAAATATTTTAAACATTATTTTCTTTATTATTGTTGTACTAGTACTACCTGTATTTATTCTAATTACTTTTTACTAGAATAGATAATCACTTAAAAACGAGAAATATATATATTTTCGTAATCGAATATTATGAGCTATGTTGTACTGTAAATTTTCTATCTATTTAAAATTAGTATTTGACAAAATTTTAGTTTTACAAATATGGAAGTTTGCATTAAGTAATTTTCTATAATTATTTTTTTTCCTAAAATATTTTGGGAAATATAGCTTTCTACCCAAATTGTATTTCTACAAACATAAGGGTTTTCTGTGAACATAGTTCTTCATATTTTAGTATTTATCTAAACACTATTTTAAACTTGCAAAAGTATAAGTTCTCATTTATTATAGTTTTCTAAATTTCGTATATATATAAATATTTATTTATCCATTATTTCTTTAATTTTCTCCTGTCCGTATCCAAGTCCTATTGTTCCTATTCCTTCGCCCATTTCGAGACTACCTTATGTCCACCCTAACCAATTTGACCCTTCTGGACCCAATGAAACAGTCCGTGCCACCATCAGAGGTCACCATGCATAGTTGTTGTACCGAAGTCGTAGATCGTGCCATCTGGATCATTGCACTACACCAGACGTCCTACCAGGCAAGACACCTTGCCTTCACTGTTAAATTTCTTGCTCAATATTATGCATGTTTTTACTTATTCTAGAAAATATAAATTGTACTTGTAAATTATTATATTTTAGTTGCATATGACTTGGAGTTAAGGGACCGCCTTTGTTTGTGTCGCATTCATTGGCCCGACACTTGTGTATCACGAGTCACGAGTCTCATATAGATCTCGGACGTACGTATTGACTGGCCATCGGTGCGCACATGCCGTACGATAGGCAATAACTGCTAAATAGTTTTGATTGTCTAGAAGACTTAGCGACTTAGCAGTTATTAGGAATGTCATGATGTGGATTCAATACGAGTAGTGCATGGGGAGGGTGAAGACAGTTATTAGGCGCATGGGCTTCACACCTTTACTTTTCTCTAGCTGCCATTTGTGACTCAGTCGAGAGACTAGTGGACGTGTATTTATTTACTTTTCTCTAAATGCCACTAGTGCCTCGGTTGAAACACAAATGTGCCGTGCATTTACTTTCCTCTAGCTGCCGTTAGTGACTCACCCAAGAAGCTAGTGGCTGTGCATTTACTTTTCTTTAGACGCCACTAGTGCCTTGGTTGAAACGCTAACGTGCCGTGTTTCTAGCTTCGGGAACCCTTGTGTGGAACGTTGTCTTCAAAATGCATTAACACATAGAATGGTTATGGACCTTTATTTGTGTAGTCACATATACTTTTCTGTTGAGTTAACTTTATTCAGTTTATGGCATGATATTATGTGTCTTGTTACGTCCCTCTGAGGACCTGGTTGTCTTGCCAGGTGTGTGCTATTATCTTTCGCAGGTGTTCTAGCTTTAGCCGTGTACATCGTTATTTTTTCGAGGATGATTGCGCTTGGATCGTCTTCGCTCCGCTCGCCAAATTTCATTTCATTTTCCATGTATTTTCTCTTGCTTGTTGGTAGTGGATTTGTCTCTGCCCAACATGTTGTATCAAGACATTCATTCTCATTATGTGATATCTTTTATTATTTTTGTGGATGAGATTAGTTATTATGGTTTCTACTGCATTTCACAACTTATGTATTCATACGAGATTTCCATATATTGGAGTATACTTCGTATAAATATAGCTGGCATGTCTACGTTCCTAGTCCTACGTATTTTGGGACTGGGGCGTTACAGTACTTGTTATCTGGAACATGGAAGGGATACGAACCCATAACCACTGTTGTCTACTATGTATTTTTCTGCAAAAAAAATAGATCCTGTGGAAGGTTGGCTTAAACGCCTTAATGAGTTCTCAGACAGAGTGAATGCCTGGTGTGCTTTACAGGAAGCACGGTAGAGCAGCACTACAAGGAGTGAAACTCCATGCTACAGTGGGGTGACTCCACCATGAGGTTCCCAGGTAGGGGTAATGCCTCGGCTTTGCAAGCCAAGTCACAGCGGCGTAGCACCGCAAATAGGCAGGTAACCTAATGCTGTATGACGTAATTAAAGAGTTGTAGACAGCACTACAAAGGGGAGGGTGGCCCCATGTTACAGTGGCACGACACCACGATGAGGTACCCAGGTAGGGGTAAAGCCTCGGCATTGCAAGCCATGTCGTTGCGGCGTAACACCGCAAGGAAGCCTCAGGCTTCATGCTGGGTAGTTTGGCACTACAAAGAGGCTTATGACCTCATGCTACAGTAGTATGATACTACGATGAGGTTTCCAGGTAGGGGTAATGCCTCGGCTACAGGCCATGTCATAGCGGCGTAGCACCGCAAGGAAGCGCAAGGCTTCATGCCATATCTCTTTAATAAAGAACTCACCTATAGTATATGGAAAGAGATATCAGGCCGTCTCTTGAGGGTAAACTTGTAGACGCCCAAAATTATACACTGAAACCAGGCTGGCACACGGCCTTTAATGTGCAGCCAGAAGCACACGTAACTACACTTTGTGAGTGGGAAGAATTACAATTGTGGTGCAGAATTCAAGGCGTAGTCCATTCTTGTATCACACTGTTATTTAACCCATGCGGGAAGACTCAAGTCGTCAGCGACATCTATCCTAATACAAAATGGACAGTTACTGTGGGGAACGCTCAACCCTGGACACATATATATGTTGTGATATGTGGGGGATTGTTGGTGCTTTCTTTACATGGAGAGAGCTTGCTCTCAACATGCCTTATAAATTTTAGTCCCACATCGAAAATGCACCATGAGTTATCTCAACATATATACTTGGGTGTGTTGTTGAGAGATGCACATGGGGTGGTGACCCTAAGGAGGGAACCATGTGGGTGATTTTACAAGGAGGTAAGAATAAGACTCCAAGGATTAAGCATTAATGCTTTTGTCATTCTCTTGGATTAATTCCATTTGGAGCTAAGCCCCAAAGGGGCTTAGTGACTCGGACTCGGACTCGGGCTCATGGGCTCATGAGACGTAATATGGCGTTTTATTGGCGCACTTTGCACTTAGCACGTCAGCAGTCATGCGATCTTTATGCGGCTCATATGCGGCCATGCGGTCTTATGCGGCATGCGGCTCATATGCGGCCTCATGCGGCCATGAGGCTCATGCGGCCATGCGGCACATGCGATCTTTATGCGGCTCATATGCGGCCATGCGGTCTTATGCGGCATGCGGCTCATATGCGGCCTCATACGGCCATGCGGCTCATGCGGCCATGCGGCACATGCGGCACATGCGGTCCATGCGGCTCATGCGGCCCATGCGGTCCATGCGGTCCATGCGGCTCATGCCGTCCATGCGGCTCATGCGGTCCATGCGGCCATTAGGCTCATGCGGCCAGGCTGCTGCTGCTGCCGTATGGAGGGATCCGCTGACTGTGCAGATTACAAATCAGTTATGGAAAGGCTGAATCAATGCGATTAAATTAGATCCTATCTTTGTGGGATTTGAATTAATTCAGATCCTATCTTTGTGGGATTTGAATTAATTTCGTGGGATTTGAATTAAATCTTGTTGCTATCTTTTGGGATTTGATTCAATCTTTCCATAACTGAAGAGTCGGCTAGGGTTTTCACCCTCTCTCTATAAATACTCTCTTTTGGCCTCCTTTGTGACTACTACAAAAATTACAAGTCAGAAAAGGAGAAAGAGAGAGAGAGAGTTACTGCCGCCATTGCAAGTCCATCCGAGGAGTCAGAACAGAGGTGACTTCGAGCGTTCCACAAGTTCTTCAAACTTGCTGGTTCCTGGAAGCAGATCGTGTGGGACGAATCTTGCTTTGAGCAACGGTATTTTGACACCCCAGCAACTGTTCTTCTTCTAATCTTCCTCCAGATTATTGTAACTCGTTCTGTCCCAATTGTAACACGTTTGCAAGGAAGAACGAGAGATCTTCTCTTCTCTATTTCCCTCCTTCAGATTGTAATTTGGCTATTTGTTTTATTGTACCATCGTAGATCTTGAGTTTGATCACTGCAAAGTTTTTTTGTGACATCTCAGATCTCGATTGCATCAGTTTTTCCATCTTTGATCAAGCCCCGGAATAACAACTTCCATCACATTTCATTACCATTATATCACTATCGTACATCATCGCCATCCCGGCAAAACCCGACCCTACCCCTCTGCACCAAATTCCCGACCACCACCACAAATCTGCCACCACAATTTCATAACAAAACCAAAAGAAAAATCAAAGCTAGACCTACCAAACGCCACCTCCGTACCTGCCTCGAACCGCGAGCGACGGTGATTCCGTCCCGCCAATCGTCCGTATAGCCTCGCCGCGATCCCGTGTACCTCGATCTCCGCTTCCCACAAGTGGATATGACCGCGCAAGCTCACATCAACGCCGACTTCGAACTTCCTTTCGCTGTCGGCCAACATAGGGCCAAGAACAGCCCCATCAGTCGGCCACTGCCTCGCCGTTGAAGCCTTCGTGCGCGCCCTCGCGAACTCAGCGCCGGCCACGGCGAGTGCCACCAGTCGCGTGTGCACCTTCCGACGGCGAGCCAGCGCTGTCCGCGTCCACAGCCCTGCGCTGGCTGGAGTTTCCCGCCATCGTAACCGGTCGACCTCGCTTCCCAAGCCGCCCGCTCGCCGCACACACCGTGCGGCCTAGCGCCTCCCAGCCGCGTGGCCTCCTCCACCACTCCTCCTGCCGGGCACGACTCTCCTCCGCGGTGTCTCTTTCCCGCGATGCCTCTCCTCCGCGCGCCGAGCGGCTCCACCGATAGCTGCGCACCGGATCCGCCGTTCGAGCGCGCTCGACCTCCGACCGCGACGACCACCGGCTGTGGGTGAGTCTCGACCCTTCCTTCCTCCTCTTCCATTCTCTTCTTTTATCTTTTGGTTATGAAGTCTTCTCTCTCCAGATAGAAAAGAAGGTTGTGTATTGCTTCTTTATTTGTTTCCTTTTCTTTTCTTTTCAATTGTTGTTTTTTATTTTGTAATGGCTGAAGGGGTGGCAGATTGGGCCAATATAGGAATTGGGTTAAGATGATTTTCCAGGATATTGATTAATGGTATCAGTATGTATTTATTATTAGTATATAAAACATCTATGTAGAAATACTATGGTATGTGTTTATTAGAGTACAGTGTATATACATATTGTATAATATTATGAGTATTATTATAGTGTTTATTATCATTAGTTTATATTTGTTGTTAATATATATATATATATATATATATATATATATATATATATATATATATATATATTTTGGGGTTATTTATATTAATGGGCTTTTAGTCCTTTGGGCCTAAAAGCTTGGATATTATATATGGGTTGTTAACAAATCGTATGGTATATATGTTTACCTAAATAGATTTTGATAAACCTTATGTTTCTAAATAATAATAATACTAATAATAATAATAATAATAATAATAATAATAATAATAATAATAATAATATTATTATTATTATTATTATTATTATTATTATGTTTTAAACAGATTATAAATTATAGATAATTTCATAATATCTATTAAATGGTTTTAATTTAGAATATATATACACTTGGGTTTTTACGTGTTTCTATAAGTATCATACAATAAATATTTTCTTAAAAAGGTTTTAATACCTATTATACTTCTAAAAAATATTTATAAATAGTTTTTCTTTAAAATGAATTTTCAAGAATATCTATATGAACATTTTGATCACTAAAAATATAGTTTATACTATTATAAATAAAATTTCCAAAATAGTTTTATATATTACTTGACTTGTAAATCATGTTTTTGGGCTCTATAAATATAAATAATTGCGGACATATAATTTACATATTTATGGTATATATTTCTAAATAAAAAATACTTCTAAATAGAGTTTTATACCTTTATATGATTTTCTTAAAAGTCTTTCTAAATATGTTTCATAAAGTTTTCTAAAAAGGTTTATGAATGTTTTCTAAATAAATATATATACATACTTCTGGTTAAGGATGACCTTTATCTTAAATCAAATTCTCTTAGATTAGATTGCCATCATGACTAATCGATCATTTCCTATCTTCTTGCAAAACCCGAACTCCTTCACACCGACCTAGCCAAATGGACTATTCTGGACGTATGGTATTATTGGTTTTACCAGCTAAGGACCTCAGGCAAGTGCACTCTCTGATTGCTTTTCGATTCATAGTAGTTTGTACATTTCATGTTTATACATATGTCTTGCTGCTTGTTGACACGCTCGTCACACAAAAATTAGTATCATGGATCTCTACTTACTATAATTTGTGATTATCATGTTTTCGTGTTTTGTGATTTGTTCGAGTCCATGAGTACTAGTCGGGAGGAAAAATATCTTATTAGACATATGGACTACCCAAAACTATCTCCCGTGTCTTTTGTGGAGAATAGCAATTGCACACGACACGTGCAGGATGCCGGATTTATCCCTAGCCGTTCACATGTCAAAACTGGTATTTCAAATCACATAGATAGTTGTATTTTATTTGTTTACCTTGTCTTCTTCACCACTTGCCATGTCATCAGTTACTTTCTAGTTTTCATCTCTCATATGTTATTTTCATGTCTTGTTAATTCTATTGTGTTTTGGTATTGCCGTCGGTTTGTGTGCATGTTTCATTCCTAACTGGAAACCAAAAATTTTCAGGTTAGCTGTGGCTTCTCTTAGCATTGGGAGATACGGGTGTACTTACAGGCCAAAACCTAGACTTTAGATAGATGTTGTAGCCATTGCAAACATGTGTAAGGATTTTGTATTTTCTTTCAGATATAAATCTTGTAACTGTTGTAATAACTCTTAGAAATGTGAATGAGCAATAAAGTTGTTATTTATGATTTTGAGCATCATGGCCGTGATATCGTTCTACCGCCGACTCTGCGGCGTAGGCTGGCTTGGACACGTCTCGTATCGGAAAAACGAGTGCGGGTCGTGACATCAATAGTGCACCACGATGGGTCACTATCAAGAGTTATCATGTCGTGTAAGATTCAAGTTACTAGCTCAAGACTATCAAGTGTCAAGTCAGGTCGCCGCAATTTAGGTCAAGTATATAAAACATGCAAAGAAGATCGAGAACACCCATATGGGAATGAAACCATAAGTCACATATGAACTCTGATTAAGGTGAGACAAAAATATTCTTGAAGCCGAGACAAAGATCTACAACTTTCATGTTCTGAGTTTTTTTGAGATTCTAGCTACAAAACAGCTTAAACGGGCAAAAACAGCAAAATAATGCAATTCCGGCGCATGGAAATTCCTGCGCATCCGCGCATCAGAATTCCTGCACATCCGCGCATCAGAATTCCTGTGCATCAGAAACTCACGCTGCGTCTTCAGGACATGCGCGTAGGAAGACTACGCGCATGACACGCTCGGAGTCAAAGAATGCGTTGCCGGGACTTCGCGGCGCATGGCCTCTCGGTGCATGGCCTCCCGGGCGCATGGGGGTCATCGTCCCCAACAGCAAGTTCAGCCATAAAAGTTCCGAAAACTTGCCATGGCCATAACTTCCTCATCCGAAGTCGAAATCAAGTGAAACAAAAGCCAAAACTGCATGAAATTGAATTCTCTACAATATAGAACAATTAGCTTTTGGAAATACCAAGTTTTTAGAGATCAAAACCAAAAAAAAAGAAAAAATTTAACTATAGATCTACAAGAATCTATCCATGGAAACTAAAAACTCCAAGTTCTAAAGAGGTTTAGAATCAAGTAAAGAAGAGAATGGAACAATAAAACTTGAGATCCATCATGAAACAAGTTGTACTTACCTAGGACTTGGTAGGTGGGAGGAGTAAATGAAGAAGATGAAGAAGTGAATGAGGAGAGAGAGAAGGAGTTGGGTTATATATATCAACCCTCTCCATCTCAAACCAAACCAAGCCAAGCCAAACCAAGTCAAATTGAACCAAACCAAATCAAATAAACCAAATCAAGATTAAACCAAGACTAGGCTAAGCAAGACAAGTCTAACTACGGTCTACCTGATAAATGTCAGAAATTCGTATACGTATACTGAAAATACGTATAACGGGAAACATGAGTGACAACTCTACCACCTTAAAAGAATTCCGTCCTCAAAATTTAATCAAGAGACTAGAGGTGTCAGGGCAAGCTACACTAATACTGGCAATCTACGGCTAACAATTAATTAAACAATCATTCATGCAAGTAAGGAAGTAAAAGCATAAGGCATAAGGAAGACATTATACCTTATGAGTCAAACATGTATGGATATCGCGATCGGATATCATCCTCACGTTCCTACGTTGACTCTCCCAAAGAGTGATGACCCCAAGCAACACAGACTAACTTAATAGTCACGTTCTTGAGTATCTTCTCCCTTCGGTCCAATATGGATACATGCATTTCCTCATACGAAAGGTTGGTACCAACAACCAATTTCGAATGATCAAGGATATGGCTCAGATCCGGAATGTACCATCGCAATTGGGATACATGGAAGACATCATGTACTTCACGTAATGACGATGGAAGAGCAAGACGAGAGGACACATCATCTACTCGCTCGAGAATATCAAACGGTCCTATATACCTAGGACTAAGCTTTCTCCGTACGCCGAATCGAATGACGCCACGGGTAGGCGAGATCCTAAGGAATACGTGGTCGCCGATAGAAAACTGAAGAGGACGCCGATGAGAATCGGCCCAATGACGCTGGCGATCTCGCACAACTCGAAGATGATCTCTGATATGTCTGACCACCTCGATAGTCCGAATAACCATTTCTGGACCAAGCATCTGCCTCTCGCCTACATCATCCCAATGTCCCAAAATATAATTCTACATATGATGTATAAATATGACTATATATGACGTTTTACGATTTACAAAATCTCATCTCTGGTACTAAAACAAAAGTTAAATTTTTGTTGCTATAAATATAAGCTAGCAAACTATATGTTAAAAAAATGTTTTTTTCTAAGGGCACCACCATTTTTTCTAGGGGGCAACCCTTACTTGGGGGCAGCCCAAGGAGGTGGAGATTTTGCTAGGGGGCGCCCACATTTGGTTAGGGGGAAGCCCAACCCCCCAAACCCTTCATTCCTTTCCATAACCCATTCTACACTTGTAGGGTGTGAAAAATTATGACACGCTGACATAAGACTCAGCCAAAGCCATACGCTCAAGGCCATACGCTCAGCCAAAGCCATACGCTCAAGGCCATACGCTCAGCCAAAGCCGTACGCTCAGTAAATATTTTATTATTTCTTGAATGACAGTACAACATACGTTTAATGGAGGATGAATCTAACACTTCGTCTTTCGTGCAAAGACAGCTGCCATATGAAGATTAACCGTCGTATGGGTTTTCGAGAATTGATTTTGTCTCTTACGAGGACAGCTCATCAGCCATCATAAATACACAGCCATCATTACTGTCATTTCTGACAGTCTGTAAGCTATCATATCTGCAACACGACGCTCGAGAGATATTTGTCAGTTATTAGAAGATATGGCGTATTTGAGAAGATTGAGGACAGCCACGTGTCTACTCCCTCAATGCTTACGACTCCTTGCCAACCAAGTGAGCGTATGGACTCCATACAACTCCTTGTCAATCAAGTGAGAGTATGGACTTCATACGACTCCTTGTCAACCAAGTGAGCGTATGGACTCCATACGACTCCTTGTCAATCAAGAGAGCGTATGGACTTCATACGACTCTTTGTCAACCAAGTGAGAGTATGTACTTCATACGACTCCTTGTCAACCAAGTGAGCGTATGTACTCCATACGACTCCTTGTCAATCAAGTGAGCGTATGGACTCCATACGACTCCTTATCAATCAAGTGAGCGTATGGACTCCATACGACTCCTTGTTAATAAAGTGAGCGTATCAGCTTTATATGACTCTATACTATCCAAGTCAGTATATACAAGACATATGTCTTCAAAAGGTAGCGTATGACTCCTCTTCAACAAAGACAGCGTATCACAGCAAATACATTCAGGATGACTTTAAACGTACAGTCAACACACGTTCTCACGTGTCCTGTACTCAGTTACCCATTTATTCAGAAGTTATGCAACGTGGCATCCATGCCATCAATCTCTCCTAGATATATTCTACTACTTTCAACCGCACTCTAATGTGTCTCCATCAGAATTCGCCATGCGTCCCTGCAGTTATGCACACGTCAAGTAACTGACTGAGCGTATGCTTCAGAACAGTTATCCAGAACTCTATAAAAGAGAGTTTCTTCATCTTCATCAGACACGACATTCAATTCAGAGAGAACAGAGAGATTGTCCAGTTGCTGTCCAAGTTCTTCGAAGTTCGAGTTTTCTTCATCGCATCGTCCAAGGGATAAAGTAATTGTCTTCTAGATTAGATTCCTACAGTTGTAATTTTTCCAGAAACACAATAAATAAAGTGAATTTATTTATGGAAAACAAATTGGCGACTCTGCTGGGGAAAGCTGTCTCCTCCAACGAGATAGCAACAACTCAATGCGATACTTCGTCGATCGGCTCGACGAAGAAAGTGATGGTCGTACAATTCGACCAATCTGCTTACGAAGAAATGCTCAAAGCGAAGGAGGGCCGAACTGCTTCCTCCGCTCTTCTTGCTGCCAAGAAGAAGGGACGCTCTGTCTATGTCCCTAAGTCTTCTTCGACGGCCCGAGACGCTTCTGTCACTCACGCTGACAAGAACACGTCTCCAACTTCAACGAAGCACGCCTCGACTTCTCTGAACACGGCAATAGTGGCTTCTCCTAGTCACGCTGACAAAGTGGGTTCTTCAACCAAGGCAGCGTGTCCAAGGAAAACCATCTCTGGACATGTCAAAGTCTCTTCTCCTTCTACCCTTACGACAGCAGTCGGCTCTTTAGCCATTAATGACTCTGTGCGTATGGCAGTCAAAGGGCAGCGTACGACAAAGGCAGTGTACAACAAAAGCCAACAGCAGGCAGCGTACGCTAAGCCAAAGCCAGCGTATGCTAGTAAAAAGGCAGCGTATGACCAGAATTCCAAACTGAAGTCAGCGTATGCCAACCAATACAGTCCTTTGACTGTTTCCTAAAATCAGGCTGGGGGTTCTCTTCCACAGAATATACAAATGATTTCTCCATAACTTGCACATCTTGTGCCAACCAAGGAGAAAGCCTCTTTAGTCAACTCCTCTACTCCTAAGGTCTTTACCTCTGGAGTTAATTTGACTAGTACTTTTACTAGATCAAACAAAGGAAAACGCCTTTTGGCTACTTCCTCTAAAGATGGTTTATTACCGACTCCCAGTCGGAATAATGTCCATCTTCATTCTCTCAAAATTTCCCGATCTGAGAAAGGCAAATTACAAGTATTCAAGACTGATACTAAAGTCATATCTCCTACGGATCTTCGTAACAAGCTTAACCGGAATCATCTCGGTTCCACTTCCGGTATAAAGAAGCCTTATCAAACTGAGACAAGTATACTAGACCCTGATGCAGAATATGCCAAGAACTATATCGCTCAAATTAATTGGTCTTTATACACTCAAGAACCGAGAAGACAGAAGAATAAAAGACAAGTTTCTACACAGAAACTATCTTCAAGTACTTCCCAATCTGTTCCTACAGATCTCCGGGAACATTTACAAAACAAAGGGAGAATCGACACTCCATCTGGCTACGACATTGCTCATATTTGTCATGAAGAGCATGGTTGTAACTTCCAACCTCGAGTCGTCATCCAGTGTTGTTGTTCACCGAAAAGGCGATCTGTCTTCGAACGGATTCAACATAAATCAATATCAGACAAAGATGAACCTCTTTATGCTTCCATCAATATGACCTCCAAAAATACTAGGGGTAGAATACAAGCTGATTCTGAAGACGGTGTTTACCTTGGCACCAGATCCATAACCGAAACTTCAACCAGTATCTCTTCTTCTTCTTATCCAAGTGATAATCCTGAAATCACAGAGGACTTCCTGGGAGAGTACAACTTCCCAGTATTAACTCCCGTGAATAGTCCCGGAAAAGAGGCTGATTCTCACAGCGATGATTCAGAACAGACTGTTTTATCGTCTATTCCTCGAGTGATTACCACCTATATGGCAGATGGCAATCACGAACCTTCGACTAGCACTGAAGCTCATGAACAGAGGATTTCTTCCTTGGAACAATAGTTGCGAGCTATGGCAGATACATTGACTGCTATGCATACTCTTATGCAAACTCAGCAACAAACTCAACAAGTTCAACAAATAGCACCGCCAGTAGTATTAAATACTCCTGTTGCCCCAAACCTGGAACCTTCTACTATTCCGGAGGTACAGTCTAATGTTCATGTACAACCCACTCCAAGTCAGTCTGGAGCTGGGGGTGGTACATATGCTGCAGTCCCTCCTCCTAATTATGTTCAACAAGCAACGATACCGCAATCTTCTGGAGCAGTCACTGAAGAGTTAAAAAATCTCCGGTCTCAGTTCGAAGCATTCAAGCAAAAAGATGGCTTACAAAGATTGGGTATCAAGCAGCCTTATCCCATACAATGGAAGGAGGTATCGTATCCACCAAAATACAAACCTCCGACCATCTCTTTCTTTGATGGGACTACCTCCCCAAGTCAGTTCATTAATCACTTTAAAGTAATGACTGATCAGTTGCAACCAAGCGATGCCCTTCTCACTCGGGTATTAGTCGGTTGTCTTAAAGGAACCGCTTATGAATGGTATCGAAGTCTCCCTGATGGGTGTATTACTTCATTTGCTAGATTCAAACAGATGTTTCTAGAACGATTCTATGAAGGCGTCAACGACATGACCATGTCGGCCCTCATAAGAATTAAACAGAAAAATAATGAAAGCACGGAGAGCTTCATTGAAAGATTCAGAAGAGAAGCCCTCAAAATGTCTCTCGGAACTCCCGATGCTGTTGCTATCGACACTTGCAAGTCGAATCTCTTACCAATCATCAGTATGTGGTCAGGGTCCACTCAATTCCAAGATTGGCCTTCTTTCAACGTCAGTGCCAAAGCCGTCGAAGTCAGTGCTGAGACTTTCAAAGGTCTGGGGGTACACATGACTCCCAATGAATCAAGTCAAGGTACTAGCAATAATACGCGACCTAACAATCGCAAAGGAAAAGAGACTCTCGAAGTCAATCTCCAGAGCAAAAATCAAGAGGTAATGTCTGCCCAAGCTACCCCAACCCCAACAAATCAACAACAGAGACCTCCTCGGCCGAAGGAAGAATATTCTTTCGACGATGACGATGTTCAGGGTATCTTTGAATGCTTGCTCAAAGGTAACAAGATACAATTGCCAGAAATCAAAAAGCCTGATGAAGCCAACAAGACGGATCATCCAAAATACTGTCCATATCATAGAATGCTAGGTCATACAATCCGGTCTTGCTATGTATTAAAAGGAAAGATCCAGAAAATGATTAAATCAGGAGCTGTGACACTGACACCTAAAGACAAGACAGTCACAGCAAATGTGATTTCAATACAGTTCGGTGACTTCCCTCCGTTAATGATGGAAAGTGGGATTGTTCCTATCCCAAAAGCAACTCTTGAAGTTGTGAACATCCCACCAGCACAGAATGAAGGACTTGTTCCTGTCACAACTAAAAAGGGAGAGATCATGTGGATTCACCCGGATTTAATGACGGAGTTCGAGACGTCTTCCTCTTCTCCTCGGAAGACTCCTTTGTCTAAAAAGAAGCCTGAGAAGACTAAGTTGTGCAATGTGACTTCTAGTATCACACCCAATCTTTCTCTAACCTCTACTTTCATCTTGGCAGGAAATTCACCCCCGACGGAAGTAAAAACTGTACCTCAATTTGAAGATAGATATAAGCCTGCATTCCATCTATATAGTTCACAATTTCGTGAATTAATGGCAAAGATGGGTTATGATCTAGCCACTGCTCCTGGTTTAAACTCAGGTAAAGGACTCCAAGCACCTTTAGCCATCACTATGAGACATAATCAATCTCGTGTTGGCCTTGGTTTCTGGAATGAAACCCTCATCAAGCACAAAAGAGCCAAGAGCAAGATGAAGAATTGCAACATGGTTTCGGTAGACCCTGAACCTGAGCCTGAAGTCGAAGTTCTTGCCAGAACTCGGTCAGGAAAAATATATCTGAAAGATTATGCTAAAATTCCTGAAGAAACTCCTGATGTCCCTCCGGTTACAACTCCAACACCAATCTCTAACGAAGGACCTTCAAATGTTCCTGTTGAGACGGTTCTTTCTAAACCAACAGCAGCTGAAAAAGGCAAACAACAAGTCCGCTTCGACAAACCATTGAAGAAGTCATCTCCTACAGGACTTGAAAGGCCTTATAATTTTGATATATTGGCTCAACTAGCCAATACACCAGCTAAATTGTCAATTTTCGAGCTCTTACGCCTCTCTAAAGAGACTCGAGAAACTCTGAGTGAAGTGCTGTTGCAAGCAGAAACCTGCCTGACTTTCCTCAAGAAGCCGGAAACAAAACCAGTCTCTCGTCTTCATTGCCATAATGTATTGGAATTAATTCCAAACATTACCTTTACGCAGGACGATATGCTGCTAGAGGATAATCGACATGACCGTCCTTTATATTATACAGGATATGTCGATTCTATGAAGGTTGATCGTCTACTGATTGATCCAGGATCCGCTCTCAGTATTATGCCAAAAACTATGCTAGATGCACTGAAAATACCCGTACATAGTCTTTCCGGTACTATCACTACCATCCTGGGATTCAATCAAGGCAAAAGTGAGCCTTTGGGCAAGATTCGCCTCAAATTTCAAATAGGCAATCTTCGCACTAAAGTTACTTTCTACATCATCGACAATCATGGTTGCTCATACAATGCTCTATTGGGGAGACCATTCTTGCATGAACATAATATTGTTCCTTCGACTCTTCATCAATGCTTCAAATACGTTGATGATAATGGAGAGGTTCAAAAGGAAGTTACAGATCTTTATCCATTCAGAGGAGTCGAAGCTTACTTCAGTGACTCTCGTATGTACAAAGATGAATACTCAAAAGTCTTGTAAGCTATGGATGATGACGATGAGACATCAAAAGTCGACACCTTTGTTATTCCTGTAAAAGGGCGTATCACTCATCCGCAGTCTCTTAAACCATCTGAAGAAAACTCACTGATAATTCCTGTCAGTGGACGTACCACTTCATTACCTTCCCAAATTCTACAAAGTTCGCTGATAATTTCTGTCAGTGGACGCACCACTTACCCTCCATCTTCTCAGGCTAGACCAGATACTCTAGTCATTCCGGTCAGTGGACGTACTACTTATCCACGATCTTCTTCAAGGAAGCTCACCTCTTCTGAGCCTTTTGTTATCGATCTTAATCGAAACAAAACTTCTGATCGCTCTTCTTCTCCTCCTTCAGTCATTAATTTGACTAAGTCTGATAAGGCTCAGCCTTCTTCTATAAATATAGCATCTAATATTAATGAAGCATCTCCTTTACAGTATATTGATGTCTGTAATCATGTACAAAGTTATTTACAATTGCTAGATAGCTTAGAGCCATTAACTATAGGAGTTGTTCAAACTCTTCACACAAAAGTATCATTAGAGTCTATACAAAAATCATACTTCATGGTCCCTATTAGAAAGTTGGGAGAAAATCCAATATTCTTCTATAAAGGACCCCAGAATTCTCCTAACCTGGAAGAAGATGACAAAAACGACGATACTGGAAGGTTACAACTACGTCGCTACAGTCAGCAGTCCAAGAATATCATCAAGAATATGGATTATGACTTCAGAACCAGCCTCAATAATGGAAAAGGAAGAAGAATGCATGTTCGAATTCCTCCATTAACATACGGAAGGACAAAATATGGTTTAGGTTACATTACTCCTATCTTCTTTATCAACGCAGTCCATGAGATTCAGAATCCGATGGAGACAAACGATCTGAGTCTTCCGATTCTCTCTCTTGGGATTCTGACACAAGTATTGGCGATTTTCATCGTTCTATTCTATCCGTCAATATGGTCTCTGCCGATGGCCCACAAGAAAATGATGAAGATGAGGATGATTTTGAAATATCACCCGAATCAGAACAATGGGCTCAAAGATTAGATAACCAATAGAAATTCAGGTTCGAGCAAAGAGAACCTCCCACTGAAGATAAATTGATCCAAATTGATGTTGGTGAAGAGGGGTCCCCTAAACCAATATTCATCAGCGAAAGTCTTTCAGAAACAGATAAGCAAGACATGATCAAGCTTATTCATGATTATATCGATGTCTTCGCCTGGAGCTACGAGGATATGCCAGGACTAGTTCCGAAGATCGCAATGCACAAACTTAATATCATGCCAAATGCTAAACCGGTCAAACAACAACAACGACGATTTCGTCCAGACATTATGGATGAAATTGAAGCTGAAGTCAACAAGCTTATGGCTTCCGGATTTATTCGAGAGGAACAACATCCTGAATGGGTGGCTAACATCGTTCCTGTCCTCAAAAAGACCGGCAAGATCTGAGTCTGTATAGACTTTCGCGATCTCAATGCGGCTTGTCCTAAAGACGAGTTTCCTCTTCCAATTACCGACGTCATGATCGAACGAATGTCATTCATGGATGGGTATTCGGGGTACAATCAAATCAAAATGTTTCCAGACGACGAGAGACATACTTCCTTCAGAACGCCGATCGGTACATAATGTTATACAGTGATGCCGTTTGGTCTCAAAAATGCAGGAGCTACATATCAGCGAGAAATGAGCACTATATTTCGCGAACACCTTCGAAAAACAGTCGAATGCTACTTTGATGATATTGCAGTCAAGAGTCGACAAAAAGAGGATCATATCCAAGATTTGAAGACTATTTTTGATTTAATGCGTCAGCATCAACTTAAGATGAACCCTACTAAGTCCTTCCTGGACGTCTCTAGTGGCAAATTTCTCGGCTTCGTCACTACCGCTAAAGGTATACACGTGGATCCCGAGAAAATCAAAGCCATCTAAGAGATGCGTCCTCCACGCACCTTAAAAGAGCTACGAGGATTTCAAGGAAGAATTGCTTATATCAGGAGATTTATCTCTAACTTATCAGGACGCTGCAAACCGTTCAACAAACTTTTGAAGAAAGGTGTATCCTTCGTCTGGAATGAAGAATGTCAAAAAGCATTTGATGATATCAAACAATACCTCATGAACCCTCCGGTTTTGGTACCTCCCATCTCGGGAATACCATTCCTTCTATATGTTCGAGCCATGGATCATTCTCTCGGTGTATTACTCGCCCAGAAAAATAAAGATGGCCATGAACAGGCTATTTATTATCTCAGTCACACAATGACAGGTGCTGAACCACGCTATTCTCCAATCGAGAAAGAATGCTTAGTATTAATGTTTGCCGTTCAGAAAATGCGACATTATATTATCGGTCAAACGATTCACGTCATTTCCAGAGTGAATCCCATCAGGATTATGATGAAGAAACCCGGTATTCTCAACTCCAGACTGGCTAATTGGGAAATCTTATTAGCCCAATATGACATGTATTATATTCCTCAAAAGTCAGTTAAAGGACAGGCTCTTGCTGATTTTCTGGCAGCTCATGCGGTTCCAGAAGATTCTAAATTATATGATGAAATTCCAGATGAAGTTCTGGATTCGAATCTGGTTTCTGAAGAAACTCCTACCTGGCGTCTATTCTTTGATGGAGCATCTAGAATAGGTCCTAATGGCGATATTGTCGCCGGAGTTGGGATTGTTCTAGTATCCCCAGAAGGACTAACTATTCAGAGGGCTTATTCTCTGGATCAATCATGTTCAAACAATGTAGCCGAATACAATACATTGCTCATCGGTCTTCAACTTGCTAAACATCTGGATATTTAATATTTAGAAGTTTATGGAGACTCCAAGCTTATCATCAATCAGATCAGAGAAACGTATGAAGTCCGTCATCAAGATTTGATACCTTGTCATCGAGCAGCACTCTCTATGGCCTCCTTCTTTGAAGGTTTCTTTATTGAACACGTTCGACGAGTCTATAATACAGAAGCCGATGCTTTGGCTAATCTTGTCGCTGTGTTAGCCATACCAATCAGACGTCAGCAAGTGATAGTGGTTCATAACCGAGAACTATTCTATGTTGAGAATAATTTGGCTTTGGGTTTTCCTCATAATCTAAACGAAAATTCTCTCAACCTTGATGAATTTTCATCCAACCTTAGCACTGGATTAAGGTTTGACAGAGTGCCATCGTCTTCTTCCGATTCTACTATGGAATATGTCTTTTCTAACAAAACAAAAGCCATAACTGAAGACTGGAGACGTCCGTTTTTAGACTTTGTGTTGTATGACATACTTCCCGATAATTCGAGCGAAGCAGCATCTATCCGGCGTCGATCTCTCAGATTCTATTATAATCATACAACGAAGACACTATATCGTCGGGCCTACGACGGTCTTCTCCTCCGATGCATCGCTGGTGAAGAAGCATAACAGATTATCCGTGAGGCACATGATGGTGTTTGCGGAGCCCATCAACCAGGTCCTAAACTTCAAGATCGTATCCGACGCATGGGTTATTATTGGCCCACGATGGTGGCTGACGCCATTCAATATGCTCGAAAATGTAAAGCCTGTCAAATTCATGCAGACTTTATCCATCAACCATCGGAGTTCTTACACCCAACAGCGGCATCATGGCCCTTTGAGGCTTGGGGCATGGACGTCATTGGTCATATCAATCCACCATCATCAAAAGGACATCGGTTTATTCTAGCAATAACCGATTACTTTTCCAAATGGGCTGAAGCAATCCCGTTATCTGAAGTCAAAACTTCTAATGTCATCAACTTCGTCAAACATCATGTCATTTATCGATCGCGTATTATTTATGATAACGGACCGCAGTTCGTCAGTCAGAAATTTACTCGATTCTGCAACGACCATCGAATCAATAATTTAGCTTCTACAGCATATAATCCAGCAACTAATGGATTGGCAGAAGCTTTCAATAAAATGATCATCAAACTCTTGAAAAAGTTCGTTTCTTCCAACAAACACAACTGGAGCGAGAAGCTTGGTGAATGTTTATGGGCCTACCGCACTACAGTTCGCAATGCGATTGGATGTACGCCTTTCTCTTTGGTATATGGGTGTGAAGTTGTTCTTCCCCTTGAGATCCAGATTCCTTCTCTGAGAATCGCAATCTCCAATGAACTTACAACAGAAAATAATGATCGTCTTTGACTTCAAGAGCTGGAAGCTCTAGATAAAAAGCGATTGTATGCTCAATAAAATATCGAGCTGTATCAGGCCCGAATTTCAAAAGCTTTTAACCGAAAAGTAAAAGTCATAGCATATCGGAAGGGAGACCTGGTCCTTACCGTCAGACGTCCTATGACTATGACACATATGAGCAAAGGCAAATTCGATGCAAAATGGGAAGGCCCATTCGTAGTAAACAAAGTATTCTCTAATGGAGCATATCAGCTTGCCTCTATGGATGGTAAAGTCACAATGATGCCTATCAATGGCAAATTCTTAAAGAAATATTATGTATAAATTTCATCAATATATAATATTTTTATTATTCCCCAGCGAATATAAAATTAGAGTTAATTCTTTCCTACAAAAGTTATCTCGATATCGTTATCCCCAGCGAAAACTGATATTCTGCCACGTATCATCTTCCCAGAGAATTTGATATTCTGTCTTATTAGATCCCCAGTGGATTTAATAAAGATCTCGTATAGAAAATCACGTCCATATTACCTCTGAATTTTCTATCTCGGTATCATATTTTCTATTCTATGAAAATGATATCTAGTCTTTTGATTTCCGAGTTCAAAGATCATGGAAAATAGAGTTCAAAGATATCTTTATATCTGAATTCTGTTTTCTCTAATCAGTATTAAACTAAAATTATATTTGGTTTAATATCATCTCATAGAATTACAAAGTTTATTTGTATATTTTATTCTATTGAAATATGTCATGTATTATTTACCTCTGAACATATTTTCTACAAAAATATCATCCACAGAATTGAAGTCAAGTCAAGATATTCATTTCTTCAATCAAAATCAAAATATTGATTACAAGTGGGTATCAAAAATTCAACATATAAAAAATATAAAAGATCTATTTAGGAGGAATAATTATCTCCTGAATACGAACAATTATATTATTCATCTTTTCTTCATGAGCTTTATGGATTCGCTCTACTGCTTCAACTCCAACCATTCGTTGGTCATAATCCACGATAATAGAGCTACGACGATTTGTCTCTTCAATCTGATTAGCCTGCATCAGTTCCCGCTCTTGCTGTAAAAGTTGACAGCGTTCAGCTTTAGATATACGAGCAGTGGCAATCTCCGATTGCTCCTTTTCCATGGAGGCAATTCGCTCCTGAAGATGAGCCAGCTCCTCCTTCAACTTCTTAAGCTCTTCAGCTTTTGATACTTTATCTTTCTCCAAATGCTCCATATTCTGACGAGTGGTTATTATTTCTTCATCTTTCGCCATTAACTCTTCAGAAGACAGAGCGAGGAATTCTTTCAAAGCAGTGTGCTGAGCTTGAGCTTCACTTTCTAATTGGGCAATCTCAGCTACAGTCAAAGACTTAATATCTTCCTTTTTGATCTCCCAGTACTTATGGATGGTTGCTTCTAAATCATCCAGGAGATGCTCAAAGAAGACACACTGGGTCTCATAACCAGCCTGTCTCAAAGCTAAAAGCGGGAAACTAATCGCCGCTCGAAGATTCGAAAAAGGCATAGTTTCATCCTTCATAAGTCGCCTTGAGAATGTATCCAGATATGAATAAATAATCTTTGAATACATCCCCATGACCTTTGCTATCCCTGTTTCAAAATCGGGAGTCGCTGCAACTGTAAAGGAAGGAGCAGGAGTAGCCTCTATTCTAGGAGCTGAAGTGAGTGCTTTTGGGGAACTAGGCAAATGTGAGCTCCCCTCACCCATATCAGTCTGGACAAGTGGGGCTTGAGTCGAGCTCATTGCCGGTGCAGTTCCTACAACTGTTGGAATCAAAGAAGCATGTTCAAAACTAAAAGACAATAAAGCAAGGAAAAGACAAAACTTTGCTGAATAAAATATTACCTGAAGCTGGTTCGTATTCTATTTCTTTTGGATCATTCAGCCCAGCTCGTAGTCTGTTCAGCATATTTTCTGACACTGGATTTATTTCACTGCTGCCCGCCCCAGAAGTACTCGGAACATGGACTTCTATTTCTAGAAGTTTCTCCGGCTCTGGAGTCAACCCTGAATGTTGACCAGCTGTCCTCAGTACATCAATTTGAGTTTTAGATGGTGGCTCATCTTCTATCTCCATGTCCTCTTCTTCAAAGGAATAAGACGAAGGTTCATAGTCAACCTGTTCGTCGTCACTCTTGTTGCTCTCCGAAACTTTAGCAATTGGCTTGAGAGTATTGGCTTCCTTCACTGATTCTCTCGAAATCAGTAAGTCATTAGCTATTTTAGTCTGATTCTCGGCCTCTACCGCGGGTTGACTAATCACCTGCGCATCATCGGCCGTTGGCGGAATCAACTCCATATCAGAAGGCATAGATGGTTCAGCAGGTTCAGGCACATCCTCTTCAATAGGTTCTATCTTTACAGAAGAAGTAAAGGCAGCTTGCTTCTCTAAAGCCAATCGCTCGGCACGATTAGTGGGACTCTCTGCATCGAGACAAATCACAGATTTAGTCTTTGAAACTATCACCTTCCTTCCTATTCTTTTTGTTAGTGGAATAGTAGGATAATCATCTTTGGAGTCACTACCTGCTTCGTCCGCATCTCTGATTCGTCTTCTACGATTACGAGCCTCTGCCCGAGTAACCCTTTTTGGAGCAGACCCAGAAGCATCTTTGTCCCGCTTCCTTTTCGGTGTACTATCGACAGATACATTCTCTTCAGCACTTCTAATGGATACATGTAATGGCTGATGAAGTTCATCAGAGAAGAGATTCTCTAAAACTTCATCATAAATTTCATCAGTAGCCAGAGGATCTTCTCGGTCATGACAATCTCTTGGCAGTGCTGATTTGGTTGATCTCTTATCAACATGGATGAAGCTTCTACCTAAGATGCTGAATTTTTTATCGAAGGTATTAGCCGATACATAGAATTTGGCATAAGACGCCAACATTCTAGCTCCTCTCCGATAAGTAACCGGATCTGGCATGGAAAAAGTAGCTCTGGTACCTTTACCAATATAGTATATTCAAGCTCTGGTGCCATCGATTAATCCGCCTTAGTAGCCAAAACATGTCGTTGCATTTTCCACATGCAACTGATCATAGCCAAATTGCCGAGCAAACCTACTCGGAAGATATGGCTCCAGATAGGTGACATCGTCACGGCGACAGATCAAGTGAGATGGCCTGATCCTTTTCAGCCATTCATGTTGAATATCATCAAACTCATTGGCACCAATGCCATCAATCAACTTCCCAGACATGGTTTCATAACCAACAGGTGGAGGAACACAAGTGAAACTCCATAATTCTCCCCTGTTTAATATGGTTCTACAGTCTGTCAGAGTGTCATACTTCCACTTTGGTGTATGATGGTATCTTTCCAAAAAGGTATCGTCTGGTCTAGCCATTCCAACGTTCATGAGAGATTCGAAATGGAGAAGCAGCCACCCAAATAAATATGTAAAGGGCATTTCTACCCGGGGAAAAGTTGTGAGCTTCTTCTTCGCCAATTCAAACATCCTGTCTGTATATGCCCTTAAGCCAGCATTCAGACGGCATGTCATTGCTGTAAGTAAATCCATCTTGTACCCGAAAGTCAGACGGACTGCTGCAAAAACAACTTCTCTGTGCATCCTGTCTGCTGAACAGGTGCCGGGTACTACAAATTTTTTCAGCCAGAGGGATATAAATCCGGCCAGATGACCTTCATCAGATAATTCTCGGCTACCTTGCTTTATATAGGTCTCCAACCTATCACCAGCTTTGTAGGTGCCTTCGTCTTCTTCAATGATGATGTCGTCATGAGTGGTGTCCCGGATTAGTTTGTCAATCTCAGCTTGACTCAGGGGTTTAAAGCGACCGACATATTGATCAGTCTTCTTCTCCTTATGAACTTCTTCAGTGCGGCCTTGGAATAAATAGGCCATCCACTTATAAGAATAGCAGTTGGAATCTCCCTCTGTACCTTGTGTCTTATAAAAAGCCTTACATATACTGTAATGGCACATTAATTCTTCAAATACATGAAGAACCAGTGGGTTGGCCTCGGAAATTTTATTCATTTCATCAATGAAAGGAATATACTCTTCATATGGCAAATCTTCTATTGGCAGCTGAGAAATGTATGCCATCTCATGGAGAGCGAATCCTATCTCACCTCTTGGAGTCATGAAAGTGCCGGTACGGTAATTATACCTTTCCGCTAATGCCAAGAACAAATCCGGGTTTGGCCTAAAACCATAAGCGGTGCACTTGATGGCATTATATAGGCCTATCACCTTTAACTGTTCCCCAAAGTTGTTCAGAATCCATCTTACAAGAACAATCCATCTGGTATTCTCCGGGTTCACCAGACCAGTAAGCCTCATAGACTGTTTTGGGTAAATAGTATTTTCTAGCTGAACAAATTCATTTGCAAAGATTGGGACTCTAACTGGCCTCAGAAGTGCCGAGTCCTCAGGAGGAATGGTAGCTGGCAGCAATCCTCGCAAAGCTGAGACATGTGGTTCAGTACCACTGCGGAATCTTCCTTGACTGTATCCTATCCATCCAGCTTTTGCTTGACGGAATGGAGTGATATCCCACTTCATTTGCCTTTGATGACTCGCGTGGAATAGGCGAGCTATGTTGATGCTTTTGGACAAACCAGTCAGATACATTGGCTGATTCTCATCACCATCTCTATAATATGAGTATGACACTTTATCAAGAGCAGGCTGGGAGTTTATATCAATAGCATCTCCAAAAAAAATGCTGCTTCGAGTGGGTAGCACTATCCACACTCTGTAGAGGCAGTCCACTCATCAAATTCAGCAGGGTGTCATTCTCCTGATTTGTCAGAATAGCTATCCTTGTGGAATGTCACTCCCCGTTTCCAGAATACGTATTTTTATTCGTGTACAACTCATGTATTTATTTAGTATTTATCATGCATTATCCTGTATTTAAATTCCTTTAATTTTTATGTTAACTAATTAGCTGCTCTTTAATTTTCATGTTTATTTATTTTCTGCAATTTTATTCTCTGCTTTAGTTAGTCTTTTCGGGTTGGCCTTGTTGGACCCGAATGCAAACCCGGCCCATTAGCTCCCACCTACCACCATCCTTCCTATTTAAAGCCCCCTCTCCATTCTCTCTCCTCATTACTTCATTCTCACCATTACTTCTTCTTCCTCCTCCTATTACTCTCCACCACCTACCAGCAGCAGGAGAAGGCAAGTGCAAACTTGCTTCTCAATCATCCATTTTTATGGATCATTACTCTTCCTCTCATGATCCTGAGAGAGTTTAGTGCTTGGCATATGTGATTTTTGTGGCTTGTTTTCTCTAGATCTAAGTTTGTATTTTCGGCTGTTCATGGGTTTTAAATCCACCAACTTAGCGTGTTTTTGGATCAGAGAGTTCATGTGGTAGAACTGCTCGTTAATCACGCACACGTCTCTACGTGTTTGCGTGTATTTCTTAGTCACGCACACGTCTCTACGTGTTTGCGTGTATTTCTTAGTCACGCACACGTCTCTACGTGTTTGCGTGTATTTCTTAGTCACGCTCGCGTTTGCGTGCGTGTATTTCTTAGTCACGCTCACGTTTCCATGAGCGTGCGTGTATTTTCAGTCACGCTCACGTTTCCATGAGCGTGCGTGTATTTTCAGTTACGCTCACGTTTCCATGAGCGTGTGTGTATTTTCAGTCACGCTCACGTTTCCATGAGCATGCATGTATTTTCAGTCACGCTCACGTTTCCATGAGCGTGCGTGTATTTTCAGTCACGCTCACGTTTCCATGAGCGTGCGTGTATTTTCATTCACGCAAACGTTTCCATGAGCGTGCGTGTATTTTCAGTCGCGCACACGTCTCTGCGTGTCTGCGTGTATTTTCAGTCATGCTCACGTTCTCATGAGCGTGCGTGTATTTTCAGTCACGCACACATCCATGAGTGCGTGGATTTTTAGTCACGCACACGTCCACGAGTGCGTGCGTAGATTTCTTATCATTTTCCACACTCACACTGTGCATGCCAACATGAACCATTTTCACGCTCACTCTGACTAGACTTGTTGGCGTGACTTTTGGCCTTAGCTTGGACTTGCTGGCGTGACTTTTAACCAGGGTATTTTTATTTGTCCTATAATTATTCATTTAATGATGGCATGATAATTCTTATATTATATCCTTACGCCTTTTGGCGTGAACTTGATAAAATCATGACATGTTAATATTGTAAGTATGGATTGTTGTGTAGAATGTGTCATTTGTCTTGATTGATCCATGGATACCCAGATTGACTGGAACTTAACTCTGAAGAGTTATAGACTCGATCCCATGTAATATTGAATGACTTCCATGCCTTGTCACCATTGATAATGATTGTGATATTGACTAATAATTGATCATGCGTTCCTAGTTGGAACTAAGAGACTGGCCAGTCGTCTTATTGAATGAAATAAATGAGACACGTTCATGTAATGAACTATTGTACTCGATTAGCCGATCCCGAATATTGGCATACAGGCACATGCATGCTTCAAATTATTTATTTAATTATTTATTTATTTATTTATCTTACAAAAACAGCATGTGTACTTTATGGTCAAGGCATGATTACTCCGTGGTTAGACTTGATTGTTGCATCACGCTATGTAAAACCTACAACCTAGCCGCACGGGTATCGTTGTAGAGTTGCGCATATCGTACCCCGTACAAAAGTACTCATTTGAATGACCATGATCCACGGCATGGAACTTCACTCAACGTAGAGACTATTAAGTTAAATAAAATAATGATGGCATGGAGAGAATGGATTCCCGAGTTCTTACATGGCAGCCCCCTTGGGACTATTAAGTGCCCGACGGGCCGGCTGGTTCCCACAGATACTGTAAATCTGTCACACGGGCAGGGAACGGTATCTGCTTATATTATTGTATATGCTATAATGGCAGGCGTCCCCCTGGGACTCGTCTAACTACATGATTGGCGCAATTGATTGATTGGATAGACTAGCCTTGCTCGCATATAGTAAGAACTGAGGAATCCCTATTTCGCATAATTCCAGGATAACTTGGGGCTCACAATAGCAAGCCGTAGGAATTGATTGGCCGTTCAAGATGATTTGTTTGTGTATTGTATCTACTCTGTTGCCTAACTAAGATGATCAGAATGTCAGGACGTGACGGGCCGACTTCTGTCCTTGTGTGGTTGGGAGGTTGGTTCGAAGTGTCGTGATGTTATGTGAATCCTAGTGGAAAGCAGAGATCTATTATTATATTTTCTTACTTACTGGTTTAGTCCTTCATATCGTCCTTCCTTGTGGTACTTGCTATTAGAGGTCTAACCTCTCTGGTTTTGCATGGCCAGATTTAGAGCCGGTTGTAACTCCACTTTTTCAGGAAATTTAAATTTTTCCTTTTTCCATAATTTTCTGAATATATTCTTCCTAAATCAATATTTTTGTTATTGATTTTCCTTAGCCAAATTAATTGAGTTCTTTTCTCTATTGGTTACATGTTTTGGGCTTTTACTTAAGCCCATAATCCAGCCAGCTAAATCCTTGGAATAAAACCAGCCCATTAGTTTTAGCCCAAGTTTATTTTTTTCAAACTATAAAAGTTTGTTCAGGAATAAGGACTCATTTGTTTTGAGCTCCTTTCGAATTTTGGCTAACGGCCATGTGCATCCTTCTTCTCCCTAACAACCTGTTAGAGCTGATTCTCCCGTCCAAATGGTTAGCTGAATTCCTACGCCACAATCCATCCTATATAAACCCTTCTCCTCTCTGTTGTAGAAGCAATCCTTGTTCATTCCTCAACCTATTCTTTCCATTCGATTCCTTGGATCTGGAGCAAATGGCAATGGCAGCCATGGCAAACCTTCTTCCCAACAGTCGAGCTCCTGTTGAGACAAGCTAAATCCCAGTAAGAAATTGAGTTTTCTGATCAAATTAGTTTCGTGTTTCCAAAACTCTTAATTCTTCTCCTGGATTGATCGAATTCTGTAGGGAAATTGATTCGTGATCGATCGATCATTCTTTCCTCAGTCGAGAACAAGAACAGTGGTGAGTATTCAACCTGATGATTTGAATCTCGATTGTGAATAAGTTTTGATTTCAATCGTGGCTTTCTCTTCTTAGAATCTTGTGTGTTAGATCAATGGATAGATTGTTTTTGGATTAGCTTGGAATTTGAATCTGGGAATTATATCAGGTGATTTCGAAGAGCATTTATATTTTCTTTGGATAGGTCCCTAATAGTTCAGTGCATCATATTGATTCGTGTCCCATGTGTTTGTTTTAATGCCTGAGCAGTATTTAGTCTGATTTTTGGGTCGTGGAGATTGTGTTCGACCTTGAATCAATAGCTCCTTCGAGATCGACCAGGTAACTATGTTTTCCTTGTGAATAAATTGGTTTTCTTATTAGAAGTGGCTTGTGTGGTGATTTGGTTCGAATGTTTATATGGCAGACATCATGGTTAATTGATGAACCTGGGTATATTGTAGGCATCATGACTCTTTGATGAACCTGGAATATATTCCAAGTATCATATGCAGCACATAATCCCCTGTTGTTCCTGGGAATGTGCATAACCATGTATTAATGGATCGATATGGTTCAGCCATATCCTGCTTTAATGTGTGTTCATATCTGAGGCTCCATCACTGTCTGGGTAGTGTGGACTTGAGACTATGACTGGGCCACTCTATTCAGTTGGCACTTCTAATTTTTATGTTGATTCAGTGAAATCGAGTGCCAATGGAATACTGAACCTGGGGATATTTTTCTCAGTGGCTACCTAGCAGCCATTGGGACAAAAACTTGGTATTTATGGCATGGTGTTGACTGAAGAATCAGTCTCAGTCCCTTGGGGATACTTGGTTGGGTTCACATCAGATTTGGGAATTGTTGGGACAATGCAACCTATGATGTTTCAAGCTAGTTGAAAACTGAGGTTGCCTAATAGCTTCTTATGCACTAGTTTTACCATGCATATGATTATGGAGGATGGCTTCCTGTTTGGCATACTGCATTTGAGTATTCCTGATATGAGAGTTGTGGTGCAACTTTTTGGCTGGGCTTGTTTAGCTCTGTATTAGACTTATATCAGCACTTCATTATGTAGCAGGAGGGGGTTGGATGCACTGTGTGAGTTGGCAGAGTATTCCAGTTGTATCGTTTCTTCATTGCAATTTGTTTAAGCCTTTTTTCTGTTACAATTTAGTTCAGAACTGTGTTTCCCTGCAAATTGTTTTGATTCTAATTGATGAATCTATTACCAACATCAGTATTCTGATTGGGCATCAGGACAAGGATACTCAGTTCAGTTGTAAACTGAACAAGAGCATCCTTGATCCATGTATGGTACTAATCGTTGGAGAGGAGGGTATTGTTTCAAGTCCTGTGAGTTATAGCAGGCAGAGATTTACCTTTGAACCTGGGATCAATCTCGTGTTCAGTTCAAATGTGCAGAAATCTGGGAACCAATCCAAGTTCCTCCAGTCCATTTTCTTGCACTATTATTTTGACTGTACCTGAGATTTAGACTGTGGCCATTGGCAATTGTGAGGATTGATATGATAGGAGGAACATGGGAACACTAGATTAGGTATTAGTCTTATGTACTGGGTTTGATGCTAATCCTGGCAAGACTGACCATATTGGGATTTGAATTTCAGGAATCATAACCTGGGGGGTATACTCAGTGAGTGGAAATCTCAGGAACACTGAGACTGAAATCTCAGGAACACTGAGACTGAAATCTCAGGAACACTGAGACTGAAATCTCAGAAGCTCTGAGATTGATGTTCAATAATCTGAGAACTTTTACTCAATGATCTGAGACTTTAAATCAGTTCATTCAGGACAGTCTGGGTTGATAACTCTCAGGTTGCACTTCAATGGACTTCAGAATTTGGAATGACATCCCATTAAGTCAGCTCAGGTTCTTTTCTTTACTTTGGCAAGGAAGTTGATCACTAGTAAGTCCTTGATTCATTAGGTCCTTTATGAGTTATAAGGTCTTGAACCAATGCAAGTTTAGTTTAGTGGAATTTTAGATTGTAAGAATTGTTTCACATATTGTTATTGAGGGACCAGATCCTATATCTAGTTCCTGTTTTATAGCAAGTTTCTAATAGGATGTTGGTTTCCAAATAAGTTAAATTCTATAGATTTTATTTATGGGAATGAGGTCAATTACCCTACTTTTAGTTTAATCTAACTAAATTAGGCAAATAATCAATTATAGGGTAACTTGTTTGTTAAGGATAGGACCTAGGATATATCTTAAGTGACTTGCTAGATTAAGAATTAGTTATTTTAGATTATTGACCAATTTGTATACATCATTATTTCATACAGGAGGATATCCGACTCTTTTGCCTACTTGTACTTTCCTGGAGCCAGGCAAGTACACTCTACGGTTTTGTACTTTTCATTATATATCCTGTGCTTCCTTGAGTGACACAATTGCAACACGTCATGTTCTTTCTGGTGCTCTTGTTCTCTTGTGCTTATTACTTGTATCTCGGGAGGGAAAATATACTATCTATGTGACCAATCCCAAGTAACAACTCAGGTGTGTTTAGCTTAGACCCCGCATCGTGCACGCGGGTCCTAAGACACCATTCATGTGCTTTCAGGTGCTTTCAGGTGCTTACCCTAGCCGGTCACATATTTAGTTATATTTCAAATGTAGTACACACATGTTCAGGAGATTACCTTGTACTTATTTCCTGTGATTCCATGATATCATGTTCTTTCAGGTGCTTACATATCATGTTCTTACATTCATGTTCTTTCATGTACTTTACCCTGTTCTTCATGTACTTATTCACCTGTTCATCCTGTACTTTCCATGTTTTCTTGTACTTTCATATCATGATGTCTTGTTCATTACCTAGAATTGTACTTGCTTCGCTCCTGAATAGGATATGTTGCAGGTGAGATGGAAGCATTGTGTGACACCTACTATGGACAGGATACTGCCTTCCCTACTGAGCCAACTGGAGCTGCTTCTGACGTAGAGGCTGCAGAAGCCTAGTATTTCATTAGTTTTCCATTTATCTTTCCATGTATTGAGACTAGCAGACTTTTATAGTTGAATTGTAATAAATTCAGATATTGTACTCTTTACTCTGGTTGGGACACATTATATAGTTGCTGTGATTCTATATTTTCATGTTTATCTGGTTAGTTTCCCTAGCTTGGTACAACTTACTTCATTGTGTCTAACAATGAAGGCTGGGCGTGTCCGACTCGTGTCCGATTATTCGGGAGCGGGTCGTGACACCGGTCCCCGAGGATCCAGCTTACTTCTACCTCCAAGATGGTCAATACTAGGGGAATGATCGCAGGAGGACTCGAGTGGGTTTTCTTACTTCACCGCTCGTTTTGTCATTTACTCTATACTTAGCCGTTTGGCACGGACATGTTAGTCGGATCGTCTTGTACTTACTTTTGCATAATTGTAACTAAAGTCAGACTGCAGCTGATAATAATTGTGTATATGTCACTATACCATCTGGCTATGTTTAGTAAAGCCAGATCTCAAGAACATTTTGACTGAGCGTTTGGGACGCCTTACTGTTTTATCTTACATGTTCTCTATTTCTGTTTCTTGTTTTGAATGATTGAGACAATAGATGCGAAATGACCATAGTAAGACTTTCATGTAGTATGCACCCCCTCGTCTGGTTAGACAGCATTAATCGTATTATACGGTATTCATCTACCCGTAATACGTAGCTGGCTGAGTCATTCTCCTGCTCTCCAGTATTCTGGTTCTGGGGCGTGACAAGGTTTTAGTGGTGGCCCATGCAGGTCTGATTTCAGACTTGTGGGGTGTTTTGATTTATAGGATGTCTCAATCACGCGTGTTCTCCCTTGATATCATGATTCATTATTCTCAACCCTTGCTTGACATTCCGGTATCCTTTGACTTCATTGATCCTTCATGTCCGGTTGTTTGATTGTTCTCTTGTCCCTTTTCTTAGGGGCACTTCGACCGTATCGGTCAGAGCTGGACAGCAACAACAACAGCAGGAGCAACATTGACAACCTGACACGGTTGGTCAGCAACAAGGGCCAGTACTAACTCAAAAGGCTACCCAGGAAGAAGTGATAGTGGAACCAGCAGCTGGATCGCAGTATCCGGACATTCCACCACCACCCACAGTTCCACCTACCCAAGTGGACACACCAGCCCTTCTGGAGATCATGAGAGGAATGATGGCTACTCAGCAACATCAGATGTTGGCCCAGCAACGCATGCACACTCAGCTACAAGAACAGAATGTGCTACTCAACCAAGGACTGCAGACAGCATTGGAAAGAGGGGCAAGGCCAGATTCAGGAGCATCAGCCAGGTTTTGCAAGTACAACCCCCACCGTTTTGAGGGCACGGAGGATGCCATGTCAGCAGATGCATGGCTTAAGGATATGGAGGCTATTCTGACAGCAGCTAAGGTACCAACAGAAGAACGTGTGGATCTAGTGAAGTTGTTACTTCAGGATCTCGCACGTGATTGGTGGGAATCAGAGGAAGTGGGCATCAGACGTCCTGTGGCTTGGGACGATTTCACTACAAGATTCAAGACCAAGTACTATGGAGTTGTGGCACGATTTGAGTTACAACAGAAGTTTATCAGCCTCAGGCAGGCTGCCAAGACTGTAGATGCTTATGCAGCGGAGTTCTGCAGATTGAGTAGATTTGCCCCAGAGATGGTAGCAACAGAGAGCCAGAGGGCCATGAGGTTTCAGCAAGGGTTTCATCTTGAACTCTTGCAATTGATCGAGGGGCATAATTACCAGACTTTTGATGAGATATTGACGGCGATTCGAAGGCATGAAATCACCATTCAGAGGCTTGCGACCAGGACTGGGGGTCAGAAGAGATCCCACAGTCAGATTGAAGAAGGAGGGGGAGCAGCGCCCCGAACAACAGCACCATCTACTGGCATTCGTATCCACGATGTGGCGATACGAGGACCAGCACCACCCAAGCAGCAGCAACAGCAACAGAGGAAGAACCAGCAACCCCAAGTGGGCTACACTTATTGTGGGAAGATGGGGCACACTAGAGATGTGTGTCGGACATTGAATGGACTGTGTCTGATATGTGGAAATCCAGACCATCGGGTTACCACGTGTCCCATGAATTCGAGGTCAGGAGGACCAGGGCAGCAGTTTCCTGCTCTGCCAGCACCAGGGGCAGGCCAGTATCGAGGACCAGCGGTGGCAGTAAGGCCATTGGCACAGCGTCCGCAGGTTCAGATGTTTCGGCAGCAGGGACCGCCGATGCAGCAACACCAGCATAGACCACCCCAGCATTATCAAGGAAGAGGCCAGCAGCAGCACCAGGCTAGGCCGCAGCATGAAAACCAGCAAGGAGGTCGAGGGTAGGCATTCACTTTAACCTTGGAAGAGGCATTGGCATCGAAAGATGTTGTGGCAGGTAACATTCTCGTCGCCTCATATCCCGCAGTAGCATTATTTGATTCGGGAGCATCCCATTCATTTATATCTGCACAATTTGCGACACGACTAGGAATGGAGTTCGAGGCATTGCCAGGGAGGTTGAATATACTCACTGGTAATGGGCTCGTAGGGGTTAGTAGAGTTATTCTAGCGTGTAGCGTCGTAGTTTGCGGGCATTCCTTACCCGCCTGGTTGATAGAATTTCCTGTCGAAAATTTCGACGTTATCTTAGGCATGGACTGGCTGAAAGACATTCATGCAACAATAGATTGTCGTAGAGGGAGTGTATCTTTTGATATTCCAGGCATGAAGAGGTTCACCTTAGTCAGATCAGAGGCAACTCAGCAGGAGCAGGGAATAGTAGCGGCAATGGAAGAAGTTCAGATTCCGAAGGTAGTTGAAGAATTTCTGGACGTATTTCCCGAAGAACTTCCAGGTCTACCACCGGTTAGGGATATTGAGTTCAGTATAGAATTGGCACCAGGAACTAAACCGATATCAGATCGGGTTTACAGAATGGCGGATTCAGAGTAGGCCAAGGTATATCAGCATATAGAGGAACTGAAGGAGAAGAAGTTCATCCAAGCTAGCGTGTCACCATGGGCAGCACCAGTGGTACTTGTGGGGAAGAAGGATGGGTCATCCAGATTGTGCATTGACTACAGGAAGCTTAACGCGGCAACAGTGAAGAACAAGTACCCATTACCCAGGATCGACGACTTATTTGATCAGTTGAGCAAAGCTAGAGTTTTCTCCAAGATAGATCTTCGTGCAGGGTACCATCAGGTGAGGGTTCGGAAGGAGGAAATTCCCAAGACAGCATTCAGGTCGAAGTATGGGCATTATGAGTTCTTAGTAATGCCGTTTGGTTTGACCAATGCTCCAGCGATATTCATGGATTTGATGAATCGCATCTTCATGCCATACTTAGAACAGTTTGTCATTGTGTTTCTTGACGACATTCTCGTATACTCTGCTAGTGAAGAGGAGCATGAAGACCACCTCAGGAAAGTGTTACAGGTTCTGAGAGAGAACCAGTTGTATGCCAAGCTCAGTAAGTGTGAGTTTTGGTCGGATCACATTTCATTTTTGGGTCATATCATCTCAGGAGCTGGAGTAGCAGTAGATCCCAAGAAGGTAGAAGCAGTAGAGAGTTGGCCAGTACCCAAGACCGTAGCAGATGTGCGAAGCTTCTTGGGATTGGCAGGATATTACAGAAGGTTTGTGTCAGACTTTGCAAGGCTTTCAGCACCCATGACCCGCTTGACCCGGAAGGATGTACCATTTGTTTGGTCGGCAGAATGTCAGGCGTCATTTGAGACTTTGAAGCAGAAGTTGATATCAGCACCTATTCTTACATTACCAGTTGGACCCGGAGGTTTTACAGTATATTGTGATGCGTCAGGTAAAGGACTTGGATGTGTCCTTATGCAGCATAGGAAGGTGATAGCATATGCATCTAGGCAGCTTCGGGACCACGAGAAGAATTATCCAACTCATGATTTGGAGTTAGCAGCAGTAGTATTTGCTCTGAAGCTATGGAGGCATTACTTATATGGTGACCGAGTGGAGATGTACACAGATCATAAAAGTCTGAAGTACATCTTTACTCAGAAGGAGCTGAACATGAGGCAGAGAAGATGGTTGGAGTTGATTAAGGATTATGACGTGGAGCTTCAGTATCATCCAGGCAAGGCTAATGTAGTAGCAGACGCTCTTAGTAGGAGAGGCGGCGCATTTATGTTGACAACGCAGAGGCATATCTTAGAAGACCTTCAGGAGATGGGAATCGAAGTTATACTTCCTAGTGATGTAGGAGTTCTAACAAGTCTGCAAGTTCAATCCGACTTGGTAGGCAGGATCAAGGCAGCTCAGGCACAGGACCCAAGGATTCAGAAGCTTAGGGCAGAATGTGAGTCAGGACTCAGGAAGGAGATGAGAATTCATGAAGATGGTACACTTAGGTTTGGATCACGTCTATATGTACCTAGTGGAGATATCAGACAGGAGGTTATGGCAGAAGCTCACATTTCTCAGTATTCTATTCACCCTGGAGGGACCAAGATGTACCAAGATATCAAGCAGCATTTCTGGTGGAACAGAATGAAGAGGAAAATAGCTAGATTTGTTTCCCGCTGCTTGGTATGTCAGCAAGTGAAGGCAGAACAGCGGAGGCCAGCTGGGTTATTACAACCGCTTCCTATTCCGGAATGGAAATGGGAGCATATTACAATGGACTTTGTGACCGGTTTACCAAGATCACCAAGTAGTAAGGACACTATTTGGGTAATAGTAGATCGGCTTACGAAGGTAGCACACTTTCTTCCTTTCCGAGTAGGGCTATCTACAGAAAAGTTGGCAGAATTGTATATGCAACAGATAGTCAGGCAGTATGGAGTCCATGTCAGTATTGTGTCGGATCGATATACTCGCTTTACATCACATTTCTGGAAGAGCTTACATCACAGTCTGGGTACCAAGTTAAGATTTAGCACGGCTTACCATCCGCAGACGGATGGGCAATCAGAAAGAACGATTCAGACTTTAGAAGACATGTTACGAGCTTGCACTCTAGATTTTGGAGGGTCTTGGGAGAGCCACCTGCACTTAGTCGAGTTCTCATATAACAATAGTTATCAAGCCAGTATCCAGATGGTGCCATTTGAAGCACTATATGGTAAGAAGTGCAGATCACCGCTTGCATGGGATGATATCGGAGAGAGTAAGATGTTAGGCCCAGAAATGATTGTTCAGACGGTTGAAGTGGTTAAGGGAATTAGAGAGCGACTTCGAGTTGCGTAGGATCGGCATCGTCATTGGGTGGACCAGCATCGTAGGCCGTTAGAGTTCTCCGTTGGGGACCACGTATTCTTGCGGATCTCACCTACTCGTGGGGTCATTAGATTTGGCGTTCGCGAGAAATTGAGTCCGCAGTACGTGGGCCCATTTGTTATCCTTGATCGGATAGGCGATGTTGCTTATCGTTTATCCCTCCCGCCTTCGTTACGAGAGGTGCATGACGTGTTTTATGTGTCTCAATTACGTAGGTATGTATCGGACCCAAGCCATATCCTCGATCATTCGGAGCTGGTTGTTGGTACCAACCTGTCTTACGAGGAACAGCCTGTGTCCATTTTAGACCGAAGAGAGAAGATACTCAAGAACCGAACAATTAGTCTTATCCTTGTTGCTTGGGGTCATCACTCATTGGGAGAGTCAACGTAGGAACGTGAGGATGATATCTGATCACGGTATCCACACCTGTTTGACTTACAAGGTATATCTCTTTCTGTATACCTTGATTGTCCGGATTCTTCATGCTTATCACCTTATGGATAGAGCTACTTGATATCGTAGAGTGATAAATTTACATATATAGTACTTGCTTTTGATATGGTAATAATGATTGCTTGCTCACTAGAATTGCTTGTATTAGTTTAGCTCCGATATTTCTACCTGCTCGGATTTGAAATTCCGAGGACGGAATTTTTCTAAGGTAGGTAGAGATGTCACTCTCCGTTCCCAGAATGCGTATTTTTATTCGTGTACAACTCATGTATTTATTTAGTATTTATCATGCATTATCCTGTATTTAAATTCCTTTAGTTTTTATGTTAACTAATTAGCTGCTCTTTAATTTTCATGTTTATTTATTTTCTGCAATTTTATTCTCTGCTTTAGTTAGTCTTTTCGGGTTGGCCTTGTTGGACCCGAATGCAAACCCGGCCCATTAGCTCCCACCTACCACCATCCTTCCTATTTAAAGCCCCCTCTCCATTCTCTCTCCTCATTACTTCATTCTCACCATTACTTCTTCTTCCTTCTCCCATTACTCTCCACCACCTACCACCAGCAGGAGAAGGCAAGTACAAATTTGCTTCTCAATCGTCCATTTTTATGGATCATTACTCTTCCTCTTATGATCCTGAGAGAGTTTAGTGCTTAGCATATGTGATTTCTGTGGCTTGTTTTCTCTAGATCTAAGTTTGTATTTTCGGCTGTTCATGGGTTTTAAATCTACCAACTTAGCGTGTTTTTGGATCAGAGAGTTCATGTGGTAGAACTGCTCGTTAGTCACGCACACGTCTCTACGTGTTTGCGTGTATTTCTTAGTCACGTACACGTCTCTACGTGTTTGCGTGTATTTCTTAGTCACGCACACGTCTCTACGTGTTTGCATGTATTTTTTAGTCACGCTCGCGTTTGCGTGCGTGTATTTCTTAGTCACGCTCACGTTTCCATGTGCGTGCGTGTATTTTTAGTCACGCTCACGTTTCCATGAGCGTACGTGTATTTTCAGTCACGCTCACGTTTCCATGAGCGTGCGTGTATTTTCAGTCACGCTCACGTTTCCATGAGCGTGCGTGTATTTTCAGTCACGCTTACGTTTCCATGAGCGTGCGTGTATTTTCAGTCACGCTTACGTTTCCATGAGCGTGCGTGTATTTTCAGTCACGCTCACATTTCCATGAGCGTGCGTGTATTTTCAGTCACGCTCACGTTTCCATGAGCGTGCGTGTATTTTCAGTCACGCATACGTCTCTGCGTGTCTGCGTGTATTTTCAGTCACGCTCACGTTCTCATGAGCGTGCGTGTATTTTCAGTCACGCACACATCCATGAGTGCATGGATTTTTAGTCACGCACACGTCTACGAGTGCGTGCGTGGATTTCTTATCATTTTCCACACTCACACTGTGCATGCCAACATGAACCATTTTTCACGCTCACTCTGACTAGACTTGTTGGCGTGACTTTTGGCCTTAGCTTGGACTTGCTGGCGTGACTTTTAACCAGGGTGTTTTTATTTCTCCTATAATTATTCATTTAATGATGGCATGATAATTCTTATATTATATCCTTACGCCTTTTGGCGTGAACTTGATAAAATCATGACATGTTAATATTGTAAATATGGATTGTTGTGTAGAATGTGTCATGTGTCTTGATTGATCCATGGATACCCAGATTGACTGGAACTTAACTCTGAGGAGTTATAGACTCGACCCCATGTAATATTGAATGACTTCCATGCCTTGTCACCATTGATAATGATTGTGACATTGACTAATAATTGATCATGCGTTCCTAGTTGGAACTAAGAGACTAGCTAGTCGTCTTATTGAATGAAATGAATGAGACACGTTCATGTAATGAACTATTGTACTCGATTAGCCGATCCCGAATATTGGCATACAGGCACATGCAGGCTTCAAATTATTTATTTATTTATTTATTTATCTTACAAAAACAGCATGTGTACTTTATGGTCAAGGTATGATTACTCCGTGGTTAGACTTGATTGTTGCATCACGCTATGTAAAACCTACAACCTAGCTGCACGGATATCGTTGTAGAGTTGCGCATATCGTACCCCGTAGAAAAGTACTCATTTGAATGACCATGATCCACGGCATGGAACTTCACTCAACGTAGAGACTATTAAGTTAAATAAAATAATGATGGCATGGAGAGAATGGATTCCCGAGTTCTTACATGGCAGCCTCCTTGGGACTATTAAGTGCCCGACGGGCCGGCTGGTTCCCATAGATACTGTAAATCTGTCACACGGGCAGGAAACGGTATCTGCTTATATTATTGTACATGCTATAACGACGGGCGTCCTCCTGGGACTCGTCTAACTACATGATTGGCGCAATTGATTGATTGGATAGACTAGCCTTGCTCGCACATAGTAAGAACTGAGGAATCCCTATTTTGCATAATTCCAGGATAACTTGGGGCTCACAATAGTAAGCCGTAGGAATTGATTGGCCGTTCAAGATGATTTGTTTGTGTATTGTATCTACTCTGTTGCCTAACTAAGATGATCAGAATGTCAGGACGTGACGGGCCGACTTCTGTCCTTGTGTGGTTGGGAGGTTGGTTCGAAGTGTCGTGATGTTATGTGAATCCTAGTAGAAAGCAGAGATCTATTATTATATTTTCTTACTTACTGGTTTAGTCCTTCATATCGTCCTTCCTTGTGGTACTTGCTATTAGAGGTCTAACCTCTCTAGTTTTGCATGGTCAGATTTAGAGCCGGTCCCCGAGGATCCAGCTTACTTCTACCTCCAAGATGGTCAATACTAGGGGAATGGTCGCAGGAGGACTCGAGTGGGTTTCCTTACTTCACCGCTCATTTTGTCATTTACTCTATACTTAGCCGTTTGGCACCGACATGTTAGTCGGATCGTCTTGTACTTACTTTTGCATAATTGTAACTAAAGTCAGACTGCAGCTGATAACAATTGTGTATATGTCACTATACCATCTGGCTATGTTTAGTAAAGCCAGATCTCAAGAACATTTTGACTGAGCGTTTGGGACGCCTTACTGCTTTATCTTACATGTTCTCTATTTCTGTTTCTTGTTTTGAATGATTGAGACAATAGATGCGAAATGACCATAGTAAGACTTTCATGTAGTATGCACCCCCTCGTCTGGTTAGACAGCATTGATCGTATTATACGGTATTCATCTACCCGTAATACGTAGCTGGCTGAGTCATTCCCCCGCTCTCCAGTATTCTGGTTCTGGGGCGTGACATGGAAGGTCCATCAAATTGAGGAAAGTGGACATGTGATAGGTCACTGTTATAGTTGTTCCCTACACATCCTTCAAATTGTACATCCTGAGCCAGAATATCCACTGCAAAAGAAGAATAAGAAGTTAGAAATCTTCAACACAAAGAGATGACAAAGACCAATATACGCTCAGTTTATCCTAAGCGTATGACAGATTCAAAGATCAACATATGCTCACTCTATCCTAAGCGTATAGCAGATTCAAAGTTCAACATACGCTCACTCTATCCTAAGCGTATGACAGATTCAAAGATCAACATACGCTCAGTCTATCCTAAGCGTATGACGGATTCAGAGATCACTTTTTATCCTAAGCGTATGACGAATTCAGAGATCACTTTTACGCTCAGTCTATCCTGGGCGTATGATAAATTTTAAGTTCAGTTTACGCTCAGCTTTTATTCAAAGATTAGAGGATGATTGGATCTTTTTCTTAAGCGTATCAGCGTATGGTTGACAAGATGTTCATCAAAAATACGCTAAAGGAGTTAGCGTATCTCAGTGAGACAACTTGACATAACGTATTCCTTTAAATCAGCGTATTTTGACATTTCTATCAAAGATACGCGTATCTTACAGAATACGCTCCAAACATATTTTTCGTATAAACAAAAAATATGGAATACGACTAAACCCTAAAGAGGGAAGCGTATTTTCTGACGTATTGACCCTAAAAAGGGGATACATTTTATGATCTTGTCCTAACCAGAGCCCTAAATAGGGGATAGTTACTGTTCATCATCTCTATCCTCACCATAGAGGGGCTTCAATGGGCGTTCACTTCGTCGAATATGCTCATCAGCAGTCTTCTTAGTAGCAGCGGCGGCAGGTCGAGATGACTCCGCAGGAGCCTTCCCCTTTCCCTTCGCAGCAGCGTCGATCTTGGGCGCCATTGATGAAGATTGAGTCGAAGAAGAAGAAGTTTGAGTTTTGGAGCTTTTTCTCTCTCGAAGACAAATGCAGAAATAAAGAAATGAATTAGGTTTTGAAATTTATAAAGTTCGAAAACTTTGAAGGGGGTCTTGTAGGGTGTGAAAAATTATGACACGCTGACATAAGACTCAGCCAAAGCCATACGCTCAAGGCCATACACTCAGCCAAAGCCATACGCTCAAGGCCATACGCTCAGCCAAAGCCGTACGCTCAGTGAATATTTTATTATTTCTTGAATGACTGTACAGCATACGTTTAATGGAGGATGAATCTGACACTTCGTCTTTCGTGCAAAGACAGCTGCCCTATGAAGATTAACCGTCGTATGGGTTTTCGAGAATTGATTTTGTCTCTTACGAGGACAGCTCATCAGCCATCATAAATGCACAGCCATCATTACTGTCATTTCTGACAGTCTGTAAGCCATCATATCTGCAATACGACGCTCGAGAGATATTTGTCAGTTATTAGAAGATATGACGTATTTGAGAAGATTGAGGACAACCACGTGTCTACTCCCTCAATGCTTATGACTCCTTGCCAACCAAGTGAGCGTATGGACTCCGTACGACTCCTTGTCAATCAAGTGAGCGTATGGACTTCATACGACTCCTTGTCAACCAAGTGAACGTATGGACTCCATACGACTCCTTGTCAATCAAGTAAGCGTATGGACTTCATACGACTCTTTGTCAACCAAGTGAGCGTATGTACTTCATACGACTCCTTGTCAACCAAGTGAACGTATGTACTCCATACGACTCCTTGTCAATCAAGTGAGCATATGGACTCCATACGACTCCTTATCAATCAAGTGAGCGTATGGACTCCATACGACTCCTTGTTAATAAAGTGAGCGTATCAGCTTTATATGACTCTATACTATCCAAGTCAGCATATGCAAGACATATGTCTTCAAAAGGTAGCGTATGACTCCTCTTCAACAAAGACAGCGTATCACAGCAAATGCATTCAGGATGACTTTAAACGTACAGTCAACACACGTTCTCACGTGTCCTATACTCAGTTACCCACTTATTCAGAAGTTATGCAACGTGGCATCCATGCCATCAATCTCTCCTAGATATATTCCACTACTTTCAACCGCACTCTAATGTGTCTCCATCAGAATTCGCCACGCGTCCCTGCAGTTATGCACACGTCAAGTAACTGACTGAGCGTATGCTTCAGAACAGTTATCCAGAACTCTATAAAAGAGAGTTTCTTCATCTTCATCAGACACGACATTCAATTCAGAGAGAACAGAGAGATTGCCCAGTTGCTGTCCAAGTTCTTCGAAGTTCGAGTTTTCTTCATCGCATCGTCCAAGGGATAAAGTAATCGTCTTCTAGATTAGATTCCTACAGTTGTAATTTTCCCCAGAAACACAATAAATAAAGTGAATTTATTTATGGAAAACAACACTCTCTCTCCACCAAAAAAAGAGAACTCTCCCTCTCCCTCTCCCAAAACCCTACTTTCTTCTCCTCCACCACTCCACTCCTAATTCCTCCACCAAGATTTCTTCAACAACATTCGTAGATTCGAAAAGATGACACGCAAGTCGAAACAACCAAAATCTAGGTACGTTCTTCCCTAATTTCTTCAAGAATTTTGTACACTCTATTCAAAACCCTAGAATATTTTTAATTCTCTAAAAAGTTTTGATAAATTAGGTTTAGAATCTCTTTATGGTTCATGAAAGGGATTTTCGAACACGACAAACCCACATTTTTTCTTGAAACCCTAACCCTAGAAGACGACAAACGAGCATCTCGTTTTGGCCCTTCGGCTACAACAGTCGAATTTTAATACAGTAGGACTGCCAGGCCAGTGGCAGTCCTAATAGTCGGATTTGAATACAATAGGACTGCCAGGCCTGTGGCAGTCCTAATGTAAAGCAGGACTGTTGCTGTCCTGCTTTACATTAGGACTGCCACAGGCCTGACAGTCCTAATGTAATGAGATATGGGGGTGGAAATGGGGGGAGCGTTGGTACTCTATGTTGCTCATATGAAGGGAGGTGGGTAACTGCATGATGCTCATATGCGGAAGGAAAATAGCATGTCCTATTTCTGTTTCTATTATTTAATAATTGTACGTTGTCCTGCAGTCCTCCGGCCGCTAACAAAAGAATACGGCCCACCGCGTCAAAGCGAAGGAACGTGAGAGATGTCCTCTCGAGCGTTCGATTACAATTTATGAACCGGTGCCCCAAGCTCGGTCTCGGACGCCGCCACCGGCACGTCAAGCTCGGTCGAAGCAACGAGCTCCTACTCCTACGCGTTCTTCCGATGATGACGACGATGACGTGCCAATTGGCCGACTCCTATCACGTCAAGGCGGTTCTTCTCCATCTGAGAAGGCCGCTCCATCTGAGGAGGCCGGTCCTTCTGAGGAGGCCGGTCCTTCTGAGCCGCTTGTCCGTCTGCCCGGTTGCTCAATTTTGGTTTCTTTTGAGAACCACATTGCTTATGAAATATGGAAGAACCCGGTATGTACATGACATTTGTAAGCTAACAGTTTAGTGTACTATATATATATATATGTATTTCATAACTGTTATATTTTTATGATGTTCGATATACAGAGGACATATCGTATCCTTAGGTCTATGAGTCACGGGAAGAAAACCGTGTCCTGGCAGTTTGGAAGCTTATCGGAGGCCGTCCAGAGCAAAATTATACCGAGCGGCTTATACAATTTGGCACAAAATGCCTATCGGACAATGGATAGTGCCCTCATATCCGTCTTTGTGGAGAGATGGCACCCGAAGACCAACATATTTTATCTTCCAGCAGGGGAGATGACCATTACACTTGATGACGTCTACCAGATACTGGAGCTTCCAGTGACCGGGCGCGTCATGACCAAAGAATATTACACCAATAAAAAATTCATGAAATGGTACGAGAAGATCGTCAAGTTTGTCTCAAGTCACTTTGGACTTCAGGCTACTAGTTTTACAACTCTGCAAGGCTTCAAAAAGTCATATGGAATCTCTCTGTCATTTCTGGTGGACCACATCATGGATATGGAGGTGGATGACGATGACGATAATATGGTCGACGCGGTGGCCCATGCGTACATGCTGTTCGTCCTAGGAACGGTCGATTTTTCGGACAAGTCCAGAACGTCGATACATGCTAGGTACATGCTCAATTTATCTGAAGTGGATGACTTCATTGATATATCGTGGGGAAGCGGTATCCTAGCCAATCTTTACCGTGAGCTCGGTATCGCATCCCGTGTTGGGACTAAGACAATGGCCGGCTGTCAGACTCTGCTACATGTAAGAAAACTTCTAACAATTTAATCTTGTATACTTCATTTTGTTGTTTATTTTTTGACTATTCATTTAAAAATTGAATCGGCATGGATATACAAGCACTTTTCGATGCTCAGACGGAGTGACCTAAACCCACAGTATGTTGAAAACCTTCCTAGAGTGTCTCGATGGAGGCCATCCCAGCTAGAAACCAAAAATTGGCAAACACTGGCTTCCATTCGTGAAGTAATAGACAATTTGGTGCCAGAAGAGGTACTAAATTTTGACTTACTTTTTTATGTTAATTTTGTTTTGTTGTTAACTTTTTTCCTACATATTTTTTGGAATCTATATCAGGATTTACGTGATCAGAATCATGAGGTCCAACCACTTTTTTTATTTTATGGCATGATCACATGCTATGATATCACAGAGCCGTATATGCCCGATAGAGTAATTCATCAGTTTGGCTTTGTGCAAACTGTGCCGAAGTGCACACTACGAATATTGGAGCCTCCGCGCAGAACCCAACCTTTAAATTACAAACCGACAGATTTCGACTGGGTGACCGACTTTTACTCCGAGTGACAACGACATGTACTTCGGGAATGTGAAAGACGATCGGTCACCCTGATGGCCGACTGCAGCGAGGACTACATGCCGTACTTCCTGGGGGTCGGACATCCTAAGTTGTCGAACCCTACAAACCCGGGTCCCGTGGCCGTCGGAGTAATTGGAGCTCTACCTTCCAAAAACATCTTGTATGCTGGGTTGGTGGGGATGGTGAGTTCCGTATTTGTAATTAGACTGAGATTTTCATGTTTGTAGACTTAATTCACTTATACTTTTATTTATAGTCTCAAAGTGTGAAGGAATTGGCTCAGACACTTCGGAGAGGTTGCCAAAGTGACGCTAGTATCGAGGTCGCCAACGATCTTGATCGCACCGATGACGTGGTCGAGTTCCCCTTCATGAATAATAGGGAATCTCGTTCAAAGGCCCGACATGATATGTAGTTGGATGTGCAATGATCATTAGTTGGATGTAATCTGGATGTTTTTGTTGTCACCCCCAGTTTCCATGAACAGGGGTATTTTAATAATTTTTCACTTTAAATTTTTTTGGAATTATTTATTTATTTATTGAATTATTTTGGGGTTATTTGAGTCGGGTTCGAATTTCAACTCAATCCGACTTGTATCGGGGACCCGGGGTAGTGTTGACTCTAGCGGGCCCACACACTAGTTAGCCATGGCCCACATGTTAGTTATTTTAGTTAGTGACTAGGCTAATTTATTTTGGTTAGGGTTTGATTAGATTAGTGTGTTGGAATGACCAAACTAGCCCCGACTTAACCCTTTCCAATATATTAGCAAATAGATTAGGTATGGGGCTTTCTTGACTTTTCCTAATAAGACAAAACAGCCCCATGGCCGGCCACTAGAGAATGGATAGGCTTAGCCATTCATTATTATCCCCTTTTCCACTCTCTCTCTTGTTCTTCCCCAAATTAGTTAGAGAGCAATCCCTAATCATTCCTCCACCAAATCCTTCTATTTTCTCACCCAATCTTTTTTTCTTCCTTCTCCATTCAAGCCAAAGAGGGAGCTACCCAAGTTTGAGAGGATTCGGAGCTTGTTCGTGTCCGTTTGGGATTCCTACGTGTCCGTGGCGCATCGGGAGGCATTTTCTTCGATTCGAGTCACCGAGAGGTATAAATCCCTTCTCCTTCTCATTTCTCTCATGCATTAGAATGGTTTTGACCCATAGAAATTACCCCCATGGTTTTGTGTCCATTCGTGTCCATTTCGTGTCCATTTGGACACTTGTAGAGGTGTCCTATGTGTAGGATCGTGTTCTAATGGGAAAACCCCTATTTGGACACATGTGGATTTATTTGTATATTGATTTGATGTTGTTCTAATATTTATTCCAGATTTTCATGTGTTTAGGAATGTGTTTTCCTATGTATCATATTGTTTATATTATCTAATATCTATATATATATTTGTGGTTATATATATATATATATATATATATATATATATATGGTGGCTTATATATATATGTATATATACTATAATATGTTAGTATTGATGGAACTGGGGATTCCCAGGACCCTTCCTTTGGTGTGCGTATTGATCGATAGAAAGTTAAATAGATCAAATACGTGTTCTAACCCTTCATAGGCGGAAACTAGGGTTCACGAATTATACCTGCGGCGGAAAGAAGACAAGTAATTCCTGGCAATCTCGAGCGGACGACCCCAAGATCTTCTGCACGTATTCCTTCCTCGAGTTGGACGTCGTGTGGGCGACGATCTCCCAACCTTTTCTTCTCCTTGGCAGCACTCTCTTTCTCTCCTTACGTGAATCACGAATTTAGAGAAAATTTCAGATTTCTAATCAGTAAATCTGGCGGCCAGAGAATAGAGGATATATATAGGCTACGGCAGGGACCATGAGAAAAAAATTAGGATTAGGCCTCCTAATGGATCTGGATATCCCGTGTTCAGCCCAAACACACAATCCAGGCCCATTAACAATAGCTCGGTCCACTAATGAGCTATTGTTGCACTTCCTCCTTAATCCCAAATTATGTTTGTGGGCTCCTTTTATTATATGCTCGTTTGGCTCCCCATGTTAAGATATCGTATGTCCGTCGATCAAATTAAGTTACTGACAACTATATTGATTCGAATCTTTTATCCTTAAGTAGTACCGCTCAACTTTATTTGTCATGTCGGATATAATTCACCTGCAGGGTTTACATGACAATCCTTATGAGCTCCTTAAGAGGACATCATCAACCCGATGTATCGGGACATGGATTCCATTTATAATCAACAGCCCATCATACATACAATGTTATTACCCAATTCATAGAGGTTATTGATCCATAATGAATCTCACTCTTTTATGAGTCAAAGTAATGCACATTGCATATACATATCCGTTATTATATCCGGATTAAGAGTGCAAGCATCCATAATAACGGAGGTGTTTGTTCTCTTATGTAGTCAGTACAAAGAGAACAACCTCAAGTGGTCCTGTTCAATACACACAAAGTGTACTAGTGTAAACCTATAGTCAAGATAGACTAATACTAGATTACACTACAACCTTTTCAATAGATTGTCCAAGTCCATCTAGGTTGTGAACTATTTATATACTCCATAGGAAACTGATAATATGATCTTCTGTGTGACACCACACACAATATTATCTACAATATAGAATATCAGACATTTGCATTAACACTTGCAACAAATACAATATGTAAACATTTGCCCATATGATTCTCATTCAAAATTTAAGGAAATAAGGTTACTACAAAAGTGATGCTTTTAGTATATAACCCTAACAATCTCCCACTTATACTCAAAGCATTGCTTTTCAGTATATTGTTACAAATCTTCCACTTATACTTAAAGCCATGCTGCTACACACCTGACTCCCATTCCCTCAACATGACTGTCAAAAGCCTTAGCTGGTAAGCTCTTTGTAAAAGGGATCAGCTAGGTTGTCGGCTGATGCTATCTTGATCACAGCAACTTTTCCTTTCTTTACGAAATCTCGTATCAGGTGGTACTTGTGCTCAATGTGTTTGCCTGTCTTATGGGCTCGTAGTTCCTTCGAGTTTGCAACTGCACCACTATTATCACAATAAAGTGTAATAGACTTAGGCAAACTAGGTACCACATCCAAGTCCAACAGAAAGTTTCTGAGCCAAACCGCTTCTTTGGCTGCCTCAGAGGCTGCCACATACTCGGCTTCCATGGTGGAATCAGCAATACATTTTTGCTTGATACTCCTCCACACAATGGCTCCACCTCCCAAAGTAAACACATAACCTGAGGTAGATTTCCTAGAATCCCTATCTGACTGAAAATCTGAGTCTGTATACCCCAAGGGAACTAAACTATCTGCCTGGTAAACTAGCATATACTCTTTAGTCCTTTTCAGGTACTTCAAAATATGCTTTACGACAGTCCAGTGCTCTTGTCCTAGGTTAGACTGATATCTGCTGACCATGTCTACGACAAAGTAGATGTCTGGTCTCGTACATAGCATTGCATACATTAAGCTTCCTACTGCTGAAGTATAAGGAACTGACTTCATGTTCTCTATCTCTTTAGGTGTCCTCGGATACTGCTCCTTTGATAGAGCAATTCCATGTCTAAAAGGTAAGAAACCTTTCTTAGAATTTTGCATACTAAAACGAGTTAGTAAAGTATCGATATAGGAAGCTTGGGATAAGCCCAACATCCTTTTCTTGCGATCTCGTAGAACTTTGATCCCAAGGATGTGACCTACTTCTCCCAAGTCCTTCATATCAAACTGTTTGGATAACCATACCCTTACATCAGATAATACCTTTACATTGTTTCTAATGAGCAAGATATCATCCACATAAAGTACTAGAAACACCACCACGTTTCTGTCATACTTTCTGTATACACATGATTCATCCTGACATTGATCAAATCTATAGGATTTTATCACCTGATCAAAACAGATGTTCCAAGATCTGGAAGCTTGCTTAAGTCCATAAATGGACTTTTTGAGCTTACAAACAAGATGCTCCTGACCCTTTTCAATGAACCCGTCTGGTTGCTTCATATAGATATCTTCCTCAAGACTTCCATTAAGGAAAGCTGTCTTGACATCCATTTGCCAAATCTCATAATCGAGATGAGCTGCGATAGATAAAAGAATCCGAATAGACTTAAGCATGGCTACAGGAGAAAAGGTTTCCTCATAATCGATACCCTCTCTTTGAGTAAAACCTTTTGCTATAAGCCGAGCTTTAAAGGTTTCAACCTTACCGTCCGATCCTCTTTTTCTCTTATAGAGCCACTTGCATCCAATGGCTTTTACACCAACGGGTGGTTCTACAAGCTTCCAGACCTGATTAGAATCCATAGATTCTATTTCAGATATCATTGCTTTTTGCCAAGACTCTGCATCTTTATCTTGGAGTGCTTCATTGTAGGTACAGGGATCATAATCTTGTTCCTCAGTGATGAAGTCTGACGACTCTTCCAAGAACATATATCTATCAGGTTGTATCACAACCCTTCCACTACGACGAGGCACTATCGGTTGTGGTGTAACATTTGTGACACGTTGTGCAGTTATTTGTGGTTCATCCTCTTGTACTATTGGTACTGAAGTACTTGGTGTCTCACGTCTCAGTTCTTCTAGAACAACTCTACTTGTGGGTTTATGGTTCATCACATAGTCTTCCTCTAAGAATCGGGCATTGGTGCTAACAATGACCTTCTGATCCTTAGGAATATAAAATAAACCTCCTTTTGTTCCTCTTGGATAGCCTACAAACAAGCGTACTTCTGTACGAGATTCTAACTTATCTGCTTTCCCATTCAGCACATGTGCTGGACTACCCCAAATGCGAACATGTTTCAGACTAGGCTTACGCCCAATTCACAGCTCTGTGGGAGTAAGAGGTACTGACTTAGAAGGAACCAAGTTCAAAATATAAGCTGCAGTCTCTAAGGCATATCTCCAAAACGAATCTGACAAATCCGAATAACTCATCATTGATCTAACCATCTCCATAAGAGTTCTATTCCTTCTTTCGGCTACACCATTCTGTTGGGGTGTTCCAGGTGCAGTCAATTGGGATACAATTCCAGCCTCTGATAAATAATCCCTAAACTCTCCAAAGAGGTACTCGCCACCACGATCTGATCGTAATGACTTGATACATTTTCCATGACGTTTCTCAGTTTCAGCCTTGTACTCTTTGAATTTCTCAAAGCACTCAGACTTACGGCGCATCAAATAAATGTATCCATACCTTGAATAATCGTCAATAAATGTGACAAAATATTCAAAGCCACCTCTAGCTTGGATAGTCATGGGTCCACACAAATCAGAATGAACCAATTCCAACACATCTTTGGCCCTATACCCCTTTGCCGTAAAAGGCCTTTTGGTCATTTTACCTTCCAAGCAGGATTCACAGATTGGTAGTGCCTCCACTTCCAATGAACTCAAAGGTCCATCTTCAACCAGTCTTTGAATCCTTCTTAGGTTAATATGTCCCAATCGTAAGTGCCAAAGATATGTTTGGTTCATACAAGAAGGTTCCTTTCTCTTATTTAAGTTAGATGACATATTATTCATTTCCATAAGTTGCATTGTGGACGAAATAGGATTAATGACATACAAATTATCAACCAATGCACCAGAACAGATAAAATGTTTATTCTTTCTAATAACAATATTGTCATTAAAATAAACTGAATATCCATCCTTAACTAACATAGAAACAGAAACTAAATTCCTTCTAAGTGAAGGTGCATAAAGACAATCTCTCAATGTCAAAGACTTATTTCTACCAAAAGATAAAGTAACATCTCCTAATGCAACGACCGATACTTTTGTAGCATCACCCATAAATAAGCATATCTCTCCATCACTGAGCCGTCTGGTTTCCTGGAACCCCTGCAATGTATTGCAGACATGATTAGTGGCTCCTGTATCTACACACTAGGTGCCGGTAGATAACACCGCTAAACATGTTTCAACTACTAGTAAATGAGATGTACCTTCTTTGTTCCCTTGTTTGAGAAGTGGACAATCAGTCTTCCAATGTCCTGACCCTTTGCACTTGAAACATTTGCCTTTCGGCTTTTTCACCGCGCCTTGAGGTCCCATGCCCTTTTTTGCTAAGTTTGACTGTTTCTGAATGTTATTCTTCTTACCGCCTTTTGGCTTAGAAGTAGAAACCTTTTCAGAAAAAAAACATGACCACTCTGCCTCAAGAGAGATTCAGCATCATGTAGCTCTTTTGCAAGTTCTGCCAAACTATACAACCTTTTGTTCATGTTGTAATTAAGGCAGAAATTGTCAAAACTTTTAGGCAGAGTCCCGAGAATGATATCGATCTGGGTTTCCCCATCGATTTTAGCTCCAAGGATCTCCATCTCATTCAGATGACCCATCATCTTGAGAACATGATCCCTTACTGGTGTGCCCTCAGCCATTTTTGTATTTATCAAACATTTCATAGCAAACTGCCTAGCTGCTCTACTCTGATGTCCGAAGAGTTCCTTGAGGTTATACATCATGTCATAAGCTGTGGCCATGGCCTGATGCTGATGTTGCAGTACATTTGACATAGATGCCAGAATGTAACACCGCGCCATCTCATCTGCCTTTTTCCACTTCTTATAAGCCTCTTTGACCTCTTCATCAGAGTTAGCATCAGGCTTAGGTGGGCATTCCTCAACAAGTACATATTTGTACTCCTCAGCAGTTAGAACAATGTCCAAATTACGTTTCCAGTCAATATAATTAGGTCCAGTAAGTTTGTTTTCTTTAAGAATCACCATAAGTGGACTGAAAGAACCCATTTTTAAAATCCTGAGAATCACATAAATAAAATTATGTAGGGCAAAATTTTTTTTTTGAATTAACTAAATATTGATTCCCTCAAAACAATAATAAGAAATTCACCAACACCTTGAACACCATGAATTTAGCATGCCACGATAGTGTGGACGTATACAAATTCAACTTTGTTCAAGTAGATTTTTCTTATTAATTTTACTATCATGTCAATATAACTTTATAACAAATAAAATTAATATGTTGGTCTTGCTCTGGTCATACAAATAATAGCAGTGACTCCGATGGGGAGGATACCATTATTTGTATCTAAGTGTATACCATTACTTAATACTAAGTCCATTACCTTGTAATGAGTTCATTCAGATGGAGAAGTGAACACATACTAGGTAACTTTCTACAATTATCCCTAAGGAAGTTTGTACTGGTGATCCATAATTATACTCATCCGATATGGAGGAAAGCACTAAAGCCAACACGCAAGTATAATTACATCACCTACAAACTAGTAATGGAGACCATAGGATTTATACTAAATAAAATCCTCTCCCACTTAGTTATTTAACAATGAGAGTTTTTCTACTAGTTGATATTATGTCCATGTTGTCCATTATTAATGTAGGCTTGGTTTTTCAAAAAAAACAACCACACAATAATAAACATGCATAATTAGAAAAAGCAAAATGACAAAAAATAAGAGAAAATATCCAACTATTATGGTCATCTTTGCTGCTCCGTCCTCAACTATCCGAATCCAAAATCTGGCGCTGCGCAAATATATAGATTTTTTTTTTAGGTTTTGGCTGTCGATTCCTTCATCGAAAATCATCTGTCTGCCTCTGGATTGCTCAAAACCAGCATCTCGTCCGGCGTCAGAAACAGCCACCACCGCCATCACGATTGATCAAAAATAATTAAAATTACATCAATCCTATGCCTCCCGAAGGAGTTCACACATAATCTAGATTGAAAAATTAAATTAATAAGCACGATCAACCCTCGTGATTTTAATTACATCCACAGCAACAACAACATCCACGACATGTCCGTGGTTTAAACAACACAATCAAAAAACATGTATTGGACCATAATAGTTGGATCTAAGATGCCTGCAAAACCGAGTTAGAACAGATCTACATCTACTGACTATTACATAGCGTAAGTTTTATTGGACAACATGGACGTATCAATCAATACGTAGATCCAAAGTGGCTCTGATACCAATTGATGGAACTGGGGATTCCCAGGACCCTTTCTTTGGTGTGCGTATTGATCGATAGAAAGTTAAATAGATCAAATACGTGTTCTAACCCTTCATAGGCGGAAACTAGGGTTCACGAATTATACCTGCGGCGGAAAGAAGACAAGTAATTCCTGGCAATCTCGAGCGGACGACCCCAAGATCTTCTGCACGTATTCCTTCCTCGAGTTGGACGTCGTGTGGGCGACGATCTCCCAACCTTTTCTTCTCCTTGGCAGCACTCTCTTTCTCTCCTTACGTGAATCACAAATTTAGAGAAAATTTCAGATTTCTAATCAGTAAATCTGGCGGCCAGAGAATAGAGGATATATATAGGCTACGGCAGGGACCATGAGGAGAAATTAGGGTTAGGCCTCCTAACGGATCTGGATATCCCGTGTTCAGCCCGAACACACAATCCAGGCCCATTAACAATAGCTCGGTCCACTAATGAGCTATTGTTGCACTACCTCCTTAATCCCAAATTATGTTTGTGGGCTCCTTTTATTATATGCTTGTTTGGCTTCCTATGTTAAGATATCGTATGTCCGTCGATCAAATTAAGTTACTGACAACTATATTGATTCGACATCTTTTATCCTTAAGTAGTACCGCTCAACTTTATTTGTCATGTCGGATATAATCCACCTGCAGGGTTTACATGACAATCCTTATGAGCTCCTTAAGAGGACATCATCAACCCGATGTATCGGGACATGGATTCCATTTATAATCAACAGCCCATCATACATACAATGTTATTACCCAATTCATAGAGGTTGTTGATCCATAATGAATCTCACTCTTTTATGAGTCAAAGTAATACACATTGCATATACATGTTCGTTATTATATCCGAATTAAGAGTACAAGCATCCATAATAACAGAGGTGTTTGTTCTCTTATGTAGTCAGTACAAAGAGAACAACCTCAAGTGGTCATGTTCAATACACACAAAGTGTACTAGTGTAAACCTATAGTCAAGATAGACTAATACCAAATTACACTACAACCTTTTCAATAGATTGTCCAAGTCCATCTAGGTTGTGAACTATTTATATACTCCATAGGAAACTGATAATATGATCTTCTGTGTGACACCACACACAATATTATCTACAATATAGAATATCAGACATTTGCATTAACACTTGCAACAAATACAATATGCAAACATTTGCCCATATGATTCTCATTCAAAATTTAAGGAAATAAGGTTACTACAAAAGTGATGCTTTTAGTATATAACCCTAACAAGTGTGACATTTTGTGTTTGGATGGGGGCAAGAGGGTTCGGCCAAGCATGGGAGTGTGTGTGTGTGTTTGTGTTGGTTAAGAGTGAGTGCATGTGAGGTGTTTGAGTGAAAGGTTGTGAGAATTTGAAGGGGGTTTGAAGGTGAGATAGAGAGGGATGTAGAGAGTGGTTTGTGGGTGTGAAAGGGAGGGGGGGAAGAGCCCTGAAAACAGCAGCTGTAACCTGTCCAAACAGCCCCATAAAATTGTCACAAATCAGCCCATGTACACCCCTGTTTAACCCCCACTTTACTGTCCTAAACCTGTCCTGACATGACACTAACACAGCCCTTTGATAGTCCTAAAACCTGTCACTAAGCAAGCCCATGTATTAGTCCTTCACAGCCTCCAATTTCAGTCTCTAACACCACCAAAATCAGTCCACATTCCTTCACATTGTTGTCCCAAAATTCCAGCATGTTGGCTGTCCATATGACAGTCCTAAACACCACATTACAGTCCATATTTAGCCTATACTTGGCTGTCCCTTGGACTGTCCCAAAATAGTCCCCACAATCTAGATTTCACACCCCCTTGCTGCCTTCATTCAGTCCCTTAGAACCACACTTGGCAGTCCACATAACAGCCCATCAACCTACCACTTTGCTGTCCATGTTTAGCCCCTTAACACCACCACCAAAACTACTTCATTCAGCCTCTTGCACCCCCACATTTCAGTCCAGATTTTACATCACTTGGCTGTCCCCATATGACCACAAAACAGCTCCACCAAGACTTGAAATCAGTCCATAAATTAGCTATGTGTGTGTGTTATGAGGTTGTGTGTGTGTGTGAGAGAGAGCCTATGAGTATAGCTAGTAACCTAAAGGTTAGCCTATGTGTAAACCTATAGGAAACCTTATAGGTGAGTGAGATGTGAGAGTGTTTTGTGTGAGTGAGTGTGGTATATGTGAGTGCTAGAGTGATGTGAGAATGAGATACATGATATTGGTAGGGTAATATAAGTTTTACCTAGAAATAGGGTATGTGATTCTAGAGTCTAAGATAGGGTTAGAACTTGATTCCCTGGGTTGGTAATGATCAAATATAGTGCTCATAGACTAGTTTTGACGTCGGTTGACCATTTTGACCAAAAGTCAACAAAAGTCAACCGAAGGTCAAACTTAGTCTTTAAGCGACTAGATTTGACCGAAACCAAACCAGAGTTGACCAGTTGACTAAAAGTCAATAGTTGGTCAACATTAGACTAGTTTGACCTAGGGTTGACCTAGAGTTGACCAGAGTTGACCAGGGTTGACTTTTTGACCAAAAGTCAACTGTAAGTCAACCTTTGACCCCGTTTGACCTAGTTTCACTTGGATTGACTCCCAGTGACCTAGTATGACCTAGTATGAACCAGTATGACCTAGTATGACTCAGTCTGACCTAGATTGACCTAGTTTTGACTTAGACTTGCATTCATGACTTGAATTAGTTTCATTTTCAGTATTAAGCCATGTTTGACTCATAGTACCTTATTTTAGGTCTGTGATCACTCTGAGCGTCTGTTCACCTTATCAGCTCAGGACCAAAGGCGAGTACATTCACTGATAGTTTTCATTATCTTGATATCTACTATATCCGATTCAGTTGTAGTGTTTTACATAATTCCCGACACGACGGTTCACGGACTAGTATATGTCGGATCCTGTCATGAGATGTTATTCCTAGACTTTCTTGGTATATGAGTATGTGATATTTCTGTATTTCCTGTACTTATATAGACATTGATTTGGGAGTGGGCTGGCCCCCTGCTCTCGAACCCTGTGTCATTACGTACCATGTTCGGATCCGTAATACTATTCGGGGATGGGGGAATTATTAGGGGTTATGTGATCAAAGCCTTCCTGTAACTATTTTGCTAGCGCCACCCTCACCTCACGTAGGGTGTAGCAGATACCCTATTACCAGTTATCCAGGTTGGACGGCATGACTCTCCGTTGAGGACATCGTGGATTGCCGGTCCAAGTGGATAACTCTCTCTTGACTCCCTAGCCGATCACATATCGCTCTAATAGTTCAAAATCACCTTTTACATTTATTAACGTATCTTATATTCCAGTTCAGCTTTACTTTCTGTACTTCTCACCATGCTATGATTTCATTACTCATATGCTCTATCTATCTTTATACTGTACCATGATTTGAGACTAAGTCCTGTTTGGAAGAAGGGTTACAATCCCGGTCCTTATTTGGTTTCAAGGGTTGTAACCCGGCTTTCAAATGGTTCCCAAGTCGCCTATATCTTTGTCTTGTATTTCATTATACTGTCTCTTATAGTATTTCTCAATTCATATGGAACTGCTGTTGGTGTTTGTACTTGCTCATTTTCCTGACAGGATACCGTTGACAATTTTACAGATAATTTAGAGGCTGATTGCCCGACCTACTATGGGGTTGAGTCTGATGGATTAGACTTAGACCATGGCTTGTTGGTAGAGCCACTAGACTTTGCTCACCCTGAGTAGCATATTTTAGTTAGGTTTGCCTGGCCTGCGAGCCAGCTAGCACATTTCAATTTATAGTATCTTATATATATTTTCTGAGACTCTGGATGTTTGTGTATAGCTCTGACTTGTGGATCTTGGACTCATTTCCTATTTTATCTATCATATTTTCTTTCCATGCTATCTACCATAGTTTTATATTTGTGATTGAGACTTTATTGCTATGTCACTTCCATTCGGAGTGTATATACTGTACAGGTACATTTATCTGTTTTAGTCGTAGTATTTACAGACCCTATATACAGCGTTCTACCGTCGATTCTGCGGCGTAGGCTGGACGTAACCACGTGCTCGTGTCCCTCTTCAGGGTGCGGGTCGTGACACTTGTAAAGATGTTTTTGTTGTTTGAAACTTGAAGGATATATTTGTTGTTTGGAAACTTAAGTTGTTGGGCAGACTTTTGAAGGATATGTAGTTGACACTTATGTTGTTTTTTTTGAATTTGGATATTTTGTCTGATATGTAGTTGTGATTTATGTTGTTATTTATGTACTTGTTGGATATGTAGTTGTCTGATATATAGTTGTTATTTATGTTTGTAAACTTAAGTTGTTGGCCAATTTCTGATATTCTTGATTTAGTATCAGGACTACCAGCACCCTGGCAGTCCTACACTTATGTAGGACTGCCAGGGTCCTGACAGTCCTAATTGAAACCCTCTGTGATAAGAGTTTCAAAAAGAAACTCTCTGTCACAGAGAGTTTCAAATAGGACTGCCAGCACCCTGGCAGTCTTACTTAAGTGTAGGACTGCCAGGGGGTGGCAGTCCTATTTATAACTCTCTGTGATGAGAGTTTGAAACTGAAACTCTCTGTCACAAAGAGTTTCAATTAGGACTACCAGGACCCTGGCAGTCCTACACAAAAGGAGGACTGCCAGGGTGCTGGCAGTCCTACATAAGTGTAGGACTGCCAGGGGGTGGCAGTCCGACAGAAAAAGACCGAGACAAACGACAAAAGTGATAAAACGGAGGTTCAAACATCATTTTTCCGTGATTCTAAAATTTCGAAAGGCCGTCTAACGAAAAAGCTGTTAATCTCAGGATCCTCGAAGATATGCTCATTTTGCGACAAACCGGGACTCGTTTCGACCTCCCAGTCAAAAGTTATGGCCCTCCAAAGTTTCAACTGACCATAAAATGCAGGAGAATGACCATTGTCCGTGTTAGAACACGAATAATGTTAATTTCGCATAAGGGGTGGCCATTTTCCGTGTTAGTAACACGGAGAATGGCATTCTCCGTCTTAATTTATACGGAGAATACCCATTCTCCTTACTAAATTATACGAAAAATGGCCATTCTCCGTCTTAATTTACACGGAGAATGGCCATTCTCCATGTAATTTAGCACAAAAAATGGTCATTCCAGTGTTAAAACACAGGAGAATGGCCATTCTCTGTGTTAAAAACATGGAGAATGTCATTCTCCGTGTTAAATAACACGAAGAATAGCCATTTCTAGTGTTAAAATGTAGGAGAATGGCCATTCTCCGTGTTAGAAACACGAAGAATGCCATTCTCCGTGTTAATTTACACGGAGAATGGCCATTTTCAGTGTTAAAACGTAAGAGAATGACCATTCTCCGTGCTAAATTACATGAAAAATGGTCATTCAAATGTTAAAATACAGGAGAATGACCATTTATAAAACTCTGTGATGAGAGTTTCAAATTGAATCTCATCACAGAGACTTACAAATAGGACTGCCACCCCCTGGCAGTCCTACATTCAATTAGGACTGCCAGGGTGCTGGCAGTCCTAATTGAAACTAGAAGTAACAACAAGTTTCAATTAGGACCAGCACCCTGGCAGTCCTCCTTTTGTGTAGGACTGCCAGGGTGGTGGCAGTCCTAATTGAAACTCTCTGTGATAGAGAGTTTCAAAACTCTCATCACAGAGACTTACAAATAGGAATGCCACCCCCTGGCAGTCTTACATTCAATTAGGACTGCCAGGGTACTGGCAGTCCTAATTGAATGTAAGACTGCCATGGGGGTGGCAGTTCTGATACTGGATCGAATACTTTAACAAATTGGTATATTTTGTCACACATACTTGCATATAGGTAAACACATATAACACGGATAGCATACATGTAAACACATATAACATAAATAGTACACAGGTAGACACATATGACACAGATATCACACATGTAAACACATATAACATACTGAACTTCATATTTCACTGTATACAAAAGTCGTACTCTATATAGGTAAGTCCAATACGTGAAATTTACTGTATACAAAATTTACTCCATATAGATTAGTGGACTTCATATTTCACTGTATACAAAAGTGGTCATCCATATAAAAAAGTCAAACTGTAAATATATCCATACTCAGTCAATTCTGACGTCGTAGTGGTCAGCAGGTAAGTCTCTTGGCTCCTCAAACTTCAACAACTTCTTACAATGGTTGATCTGATCAACGAAAGGTGTGGTCCAAGCGATGGCTTTGACCGGTGCTCTTTTGTACCAAACTGTTGAAGGTGGAGGAATCGGAGAATGAGCGATCATCTTTAGTATAACGAAGTGATCTCCGATTAGACCTATAGTATATAGGTTAGAATGTCCGTGGTCCGTCGGAGGAGCGTACATCGGAAAGAATGTATTGCTAATACCCGGCGAGATAAGTACAACAGGTATCATGTACCTATTAGCAAATAAATAGCCGGCAGACGGGACTGACATATAGTGGTCTTTTCCGGTAACACTGTCGGTGCAAGGAATACTTAACAACAAACTTGCAACTATTTCTTCGCTTAGGATGCGGGAGTAGAATGGAAAACGAGTCTCTAACTCCTCGTACAGCTTCTGCCTCACCCGTCTCCATCCGTCTTTGTTATCATAACCAAGATGTCTTGCAAGCACATAAAATTCGCAATGGCCATCACCGGGGACATCGACAATAGACCAAATGTAACTGCGAAGCTCAGGTTGAAATTTGTCAATATACATACTCGGTGTTTGGCTTACAACGGTATCTTCTCTTGGGAGGTCCATTTTCTCCATTTTTCGATGAACGACAAGCTTGCCCTTCCGTGCAGGCGGAGGTTGCTGTAAGCTTCGTTCAACATGCTCAAAGGACGATGGATCTCTCTTAGTCGACTCCAGCCTTCTCTTCTGTAAACTAGTCAATCTTGTTTGAGACCTGCCTTTAGGATTGGAAACAACGGATGGCTCATGCATTCTAGTAGTCACCGGACATGCAATTTCTTGGATTTTAAGCTCAATGGACATCCGTTCCGCTCCTACTGAGGTACACCACCTTGCATGGAGAAGTTTCACTTGTGGCAAAGAGAAGAAATCATCGTCCGTCTTTACCAAGGATATCATAGACAACTGCCTCCAACGTTGATCGACAGCATCTACTGAAATAGGAATGGATTCACGACGATATTCATTAATCTGATGTACACAAGGGAGGCCCAGTGTATGTCGATATACACACCCGCAAACCTCGGGATCAAACCCGACAAACTTTGACCTTTCAATCAAATCAAATATTAAAGCTAACGCCTTGTGAGATACCACGCGCATTAAAGCATCTAAGAGTACTTCCTTTCTATGCTCATGCTTGACTATATTCAAACTCATCTCAAATGATGCCTTAATTTTATTCACCGTCCGGTCTACTGATAAATGTATAGCTTGCCAAACAGAGACAAAGTTGCCGAGAGATGATTTTAGGTGTCTCTTCAATAAAGAGTGTGCTCCTTCGACACGGTTGGTAGTTGTCGTGTCGTAATGCTTCACCACATTCGACCACACTAAGACGAATTATTCTTTGTGCAGTTCAAGCCATATATCTTTGATGTAAGAAATGCATGTCGGCTCCCTCGCCTCCCACTTTTGCTTTAACAAGTATCATGCGGCGGCGTAACTGGCAATCGTAGAGGCTCGCCACAAACAATTCCAATCATTGTAGAATTCATCAAAAATTTGCATGTCAATTTTACCATCCTCCTTCCGAAACTTCAACTTACATTGGGCTTGAATATTACGATTGACATGCCAAGTGCATAGCAATGTATCCGCTTGAGGAAAAATAATGTGAATAGCATTAATTAGGGCATACTCTCTGTCGGTAACAAAAACTGACGGCTCTGTATGATCGGTGTAAAGTGTTTTCAGTTTCTCCAACGCCCATGTGCAGTCTTCAAGTTTCTCACTCTTCATGAAGCAAAATGCCACTGGAAATATTTTTCAAGTAGAGGTGAACCCGTCAACATGAAAGAGAGGCATCTTGAACTTATTGGTCTTGTACGTGCAATCAAGGACTAACACGTCGGCAAAAGACCTAGCCAAACTTGTGCAATCGGGATGAGCCCAAAAGATTGAAATTACTTCATTACTCTGGGGATGTCTTCTATGGAACTCAACATAATGATTATCGGCAAGCAACTTGAGCACTTCTTGCATCGCCATTCTTGATTTCATCCGGACAGCGTTCGAAGAAGATAGGACGTTGTATATTGACTTCATTGTAGACTTGTTCTTCTCATCTTCATGTCGTATGACAGAATATATTTGTCTCTGTGCAACTCCGAAGGTGGACAAGTCTTCGACTATCTTCTTCTTCGTATTGTTCAACCGTCCGACATATGGACGACCCAATAGTGTATCGACAATCTCATGGTTGTGGGTTCCATTCTTCACTTCTACTGTCCATTTCTCTTCTTCTTCGTTTCTAATATGTATCGTGAATGGACAACCACATTTTCTCGTTCTAATATTTTTTTTTGAAACTTTACTTTGGATAACTGTATTTTTCTTGTGCGTTCTGAACACACCACCTCTTTCACAGCTAACCACCACAGTTTGTCGTCCCAGACGATTTCGGGCTGATCTGGATATCACTAGAACTATGTTATTTTTTCGTCCAACTTCTCGACACCAATGTACCGCACCCTCGCTTGATTCAAAACAAAGATCGGTCCAGAATAAATGGGCTACATTGACTGCAATTGGAGCAGCTACCGCAAAATCGAAAGATCTCAAGTCCCATAATAGAACTTAAAAGTTAATACAATTAGACAACATCATAAAGCAAATAGGTTAATATTAGGACTGCCAGAGAGTTGGCAGTCCTTCACATATGTAGGACTGTCAGGGGCCTGGCAGTTCTAATCTATGATCGGAACTGCCAGAGAGGTGACAGTCCTCTGTGTCACAATCCAATTTTTCATCCGATGAAAACTTAAAATTTAGTTACCAAAAGGGCTTTCGATGCATCAAAGTATTCTTCGGACGTGGCAGAAAGAGAGTATACAACATTTGATGATCCCGATTGTTCCATGTTCAATATTTTTCTACATTAAACACATAATTCAACTTTTATATGTAAAATTCATGTTTAAAATATTAAACAAATATTAATTCAATGACTTACCAATGAATGGAAGAAGTCATTGACACTATTACTAAATATTTCACCAACAATTTTTCCAAAATTTAGGTTGGGAGAATTTTTTGGCTAGGTTTTGTTCTAACCTAAAATGGAGAGGAAGAGAAGAAAAGAGTTGAGGGAGAGAAGAAAATAGTAGAGGAAGGAAAGAGAAAAAGAAAAAGAAAAAAAAGTTGGCTTTTATACCAAAACTTGGGCTGCCCCCAAGTAAAAAAAGTCATGACAAACTTGTAATTTTTTCAAACTATTTTGGGCTGCCCTCAAGTAAAAAGGGTGGTGCCCTTAGAAAAAACCTAAAAAAATGATGCACAAACAAATCAATATATATTTGTTACATCAAAAAATTGTTTCAAATGTTGTAACTACCTTAACAAAATAATAGCTTAACAAAATATTTCATTTTAAAAATTGTGGCAAATGTAGCTCTCCCAAATAATTATAGGATATTTATAAGGGCACAACCTTTTTTACTTGGGGCTAGCCAGGATTAGGGCTAGCCAGGCTTTGAGGAACTTTTACTCGGGCTGTCCAAATTTTCTATTCAGGGGCTGTCCATTTTTCTTCTCCTCCACTGTCACGCCCCAGTACCGAAATACGGAGACGGACTAGGCCAGCTACACCATATGAGGTACGTAACGTCATACGGCGATCGTGGCTGTCGAGAGACTAGGGGGTACATGCTACAATCAAGTCTCCTATGGTCCCACAGAGTTCTATGTCTCAATAAATCAAATCACATCAGCAAAAGATGAGCATTAAAGATAAAGCAGTAAGGCATCCCCGATGCTGTATCAAAATGATCATGAGAGACTAGCTTCATAATTTAGCTATCTCGGAGAGTCAGGAGTACAAAATTATACACAGCTGCAGTCTGTTTAATTACAATTATGTACTGACACAAAATATCAAGTAATCCGGCTAACAGGTGCAGGTGGCTAAACGCCGCAAAAGTATAAGCAGGAGTGGTGAAGAAGAAACCCACTCGAGTCCCCGAACTGCCATGCTCCTAGTATGCACCATGGATGTCAGGGAGGAAGATCGTGTCCTCTGGCTCTGCTACGGGATCTGGCCAAACAAAACCAGCGGGGTCAGCCCCGAATAGCAAGTACCGCCAAAGGGGCACAAGAGTTAAGACTAAACCCAGTTAATAGAAAGAATGATAATAGTAATAGTTATGCTACCATTATAGGGTGGCGCCACATCCTCAAACCCATATGGCACCCTTACAACCAAACAAGGACAAAAGGTGCCGTATGGAGTCGGGACGCGTCGTACTCTATAACTTTCGCATAAGTTAAATGGTATAAACAATAAAATCTCCTGATCGTGACTTCGGTCGATAGCCTATCGCAGCACAATAACCAACCCAACAATCAAACAAGAACATGGGTTGGATCATGTACCACGATAAACCATGTTCCTCGGTCATTCACAGAAGTAGCACTTCACAACCAGAATAAGTCTTCCGTTCATAACTTCGGTCCACAGCCTATCATAGTACGATAACCAACCCAACAATCAAACAAGAACATGGGTTGGATCACGTACCATGACAGTCCGCTTTCCTCAGTTACTCACGGAAGGTAATAGGATACAAGCAAGTCGTTTTCACGGCCAATCAAGTCTACGCGTTTCTAGTGGAACGAGGTTATCCTCGCGTCATGTTATTAGAAAATCCTCAGATCGTATCTTTCCAGCAAGGCTAGCCAACCCAGGGGTTCGCGTAGACAGGTATGATTGAGCACAGGTCCCTCGCAAGGCCACCTTGCTAAAACATATAATATGTAGCAGAAATTAATCGGATACAGTCATCCACTCGTTGCAGATGACACAGTATCCGTGGAGACCAGCCGGCACGTCAAGACAGCATCTCAAGGCGGCTGGTGTAACACGATCTCGGGATTTTGCCCTCCCCATGCATCTAGTATATTTAGTTGCCTAGTTTAACCCTAGGTGAAATCTTGGACTCACATGCTGTGGCCTGCATGATTATCCTCCTAAGGTCGTACTTTAGTACGAGTACCCTAAAGAGGATCCATGTCAATCAGTATGTCAACATGTTCTACCCTCCTTAGTGTAATGCATCATTGCAAATACGCCACGTGGAGTTACGAGTCTTTTGTCGAGCATGAACAAGAACTGGGACATTCATGTACATGTATCAGGTAGGAACACTTTGTTCTCCGGGGTCACATTAGTGCTCATATCATGCTCGGGACAAAAGGCATAAGGATATAAAATGGGCATATAATATATATATATAATAATAATAATAAAGTAACAATATGGGGCACAAAAGTCCATGCGGCCCAAGGGGAGTGAGTCCATGCGGCCGGGTCAATACTGGTTCATGCGGCTGGGACTACACGCTCATGCGGCTCAGAGAGCCCCAAGGCGCATGCGGCTGGAAGGTCGGGTTCATGCGGACGAAGGGGTGTCAGCGTATGCGGCTGCGAAGGGAGCAATCGCCAGGCGGCCGGGGTTCAACAGCATATGCGGCTAGGATCAGACGAAGCCTTATGCGGCTGAGCATGGGCGATACATATGCGGCTGGATGATGGATGAGCTTTATGCGGCCCAAAACAGTGGCGCATATGCGGCTGGGTGCAAAAGAACTCATGCGGCTGCGAAGGCTAGCCGCATGAAGTCCATGCGACAGGGGCTCATGCGGCTGGGTCTGAACAAGGCTATGCGGCTCAATTACTTGCCGCATGAAGATTCATGCGGTCAAGTACTCAAGCAAGTCTTATGCGGCTAGGAAGGACTTTCCATGCGGCTGAGCTCGAACGAGTCTCATGCGGCTGGATAGGCCATGCGGCCAGAGACTTGCCGCATGAAGATTCATGCGGTCAAGTACTGCTCTTCTTCTCCACTTGTCCGAGAAGAGGAGCCAAGCAACCATGGCTTCCAAACTACACAAAACCTTCATCCGGAGCCCAAATCGGAACTTCCTTAGGTCAAAATGGGGTAGAACAAAATTCTCTACAACATGGAACCATCAAAACTTAAAAATAATGAAGTTTGCTAGATCAAAACTAAGAAAATCCAAAAATGGCTAAAACCTAGATCTACAAAGATTAAAGCTTCAAAATGGAAAACTTCAAGTTCTAAACTAGTATAGAATAAGAAGAAGAACATATTTTGACAAATAATTTTGTAAGAAATCATCAACAATATTTATGGATCCATCTCTTGAGCAAGTTGGTACTTGCCTTGGTTGGTAGAGGAAAGTAAATGAGAGAAAATAAATGAGAGGAGAGAGAATAAGTTAAGTTATTATATAGAATCTTGAACCCATGGGTTCATGATGAACCAAGGTGAACCAAGAATAGGTTCCCCAAATGAGCCAAAACTGTAGGCCCAAATGCCGATAATAAATTACGAAATAATATTTTTTTTGAATATTTTTGGAAAATACATGAAGAAATACAGCATATAAATACAGTATAAATACAAGGTAGATACGGTTTATCAGTTTACGTATTAAAATACGTATTCCAGGATCGGGGAGTGACATCTCTACCCTTCTTAGAAAAATTCCGTCTTCAGAATTCCAGCCAAGACAGGATAGTGAAATCAGGGCAAGCAAGGCACAATCGTATACAAGTTAACTATTATAGCAGTTATTATCATACATCACAAGGTGCAAAACAAGCAGGTGCAGATAAGCATGGAATCGTGTCAATAAGGTGCAAAAATATACCTTATCAGTCAAACAAATACGGATACCGAGATCTGATCTCGTCCTCGCACTCCCAGGTTGACTCTTCCGGAGAGTGATGGTTCCAAGAAATACGGACAAGGCTGATCGTCCGACTCTTGAGTACCTTCTCTCGCCGGTCTAAAATAGATACGGGTTGTTCCTCGTAAGTTAGGTCGGTACCAACGACTAACTCAGAATGATCGAGGACATGACTCGAATCCGGGACATACCCACGTAACTGGGACACATGAAACACATCATGTATGCCAGTTAACGAAGGCGGAAGGACAAGTCGATAAGCCACATCGCCTACCCGAGCGAGAATCTTAAAAGGACCAACGTATCTTGGACTAAGCTTTCCCCGGGTTCCAAATCTGATGATACCCCGAGTAGGTGAAATCCGCAGAAATACTTGGTCGCCCGCTCTGAACTCTAGAGGCCTACGATGCTGATCTGCCCAATGACGATGTCGGTCCTGTGCAACTCGAAGGCGCTCTCTGACCAACTTAACTATCTCCACAGTCTGTGTGATCATCTCTGGTCCCAACAACTTTCGTTCTCCAACGTCATCCCATGCCAAAGGGGACCTGCACTTCCTTCCGTACAATGCTTCGAACGGGGCCATCTGAATGCTAGCCTGATAGCTGTTGTTATAGGAGAACTCCACTAGATGAAGGTGATCCTCCCAAGATCCGCCAAAATCCAAGGTACATGCCCGTAGCATATCTTCTAACGTCTGAATGGTTCTTTCTGATTGCCCGTCAGTTTGTGGATGATAAGCAGTACTGAATCTCAACTTGGTTCCCAAACTTTGGTGTAAGTTCCGCCAAAAATGGGAAGTAAACTGCGTATCCCGATCTGATACTATACTAACTGGAACACCGTGCTGCCTTACTATCTGCTTCATGTACATTTCTGCTAACTGCTCAGTAGTCTGTCCAACTCGGAAGGGAAGGAAATGAGCGACCTTCGTGAGTCGATCTACTATTACCCAGACTGCATTCTTGCCAGCCGGGGATCTAGGTAAACCGGTCATAAAATCCATCGTGATGTGCTCCCATTTCCATTCTGGGATAGGAAGCGGCTGGAGCAACCCTGCTGGTCTCTGCTGCTCGGCTTTCACCTGCTGACAGACCAGACACTTGGATACAAATCTCGCTATCTCTCATTTCATGCCATTCCACCAAAAGAACTGCCTGATATCTCGATACATCTTCGTTCCTCCTGGATGAATGGAGTAAATTGAACTATGAGCTTCGGACATAACTTCTTGCCGAAGGTCTCCACTCGGTACACAGAGTCTGTTTCCAAACCTGAGCGTACCATCTTCATGAATCACTAACTCCTTCCTACGGCCTGATTCACACTCCGACCGCAACTTCTGAATCTGTGGATCTCCTGCTTGTGCTGCCCTTATCCTCTCTACTAAGGTTGATTGAATCTGCATACTGGTCATTCTTCCTATATCCCCTGGCAAAACTACTTCGATTCCCATACTCTGAAGGTCTTCTAAAATATGCTTCTGCGAGGTCAGGATAAAGGCACTGTTTCTCCTACTCAGTGCATCTGCAACTATATTCGCCTTGCCTGGATGATACTGAAGATCTAAATCAAAATCCTTCAGCAGTTCTAACCATCTTCTTTGCCTCATATTCAAATCTCGTTGCGTGAATACGTATTTCAAACTCTTATGATCAGTATAAATCTCTACCCGATCCCCGTACAAATAATGCCTCCACAACTTGAGTGAAAACACCACAGCTGCTAACTCCAAATCGTGAGTCGGGTAATTCTTCTCATGGTCTCGAAGCTGCCGAGACGCATATGCTATCACCTTTTCATGCTGCATCAATACACATCCAAGACCCTTCCCAGATGCGTCACAATATACTGTAAAGCCTCCCGCTCCTACCGGAAGCGTCAAGATCGGGGCTGAGATCAACCTCTTCTTCAATTCTTCAAATGATGCCTGACAGCTAGCTGACCAAACAAACTCTACGTCCTTGTGCGTCAAACGCGTTAAGGGCGCAGAGATCTTGGCAAAGTCCGCCACGAACCTTCTGTAGTAACCAGCTAATCCCAAGAAACTTCGCACTTCTGCAACCGTTCTCGGGACTGGCCAATGCTCTACGGCCTCAATCTTCTTCGGATCCACTGACACTCCTGCCCCAGAAATTATATGCCCCAGGAACGAAATGTGATCTAACCAGAATTCGCACTTGTCGAGCTTCGCATAAAGTTGATGCTCCCTCAATGTCTGCAAGACATTCCTAAGATGTTTTCCATGCTCCTCTTCACTGCTGGAATAGACAAGAATGTCATCTATGAACACCACCACAAATTTATCCAAGTACGGCAGAAAGATGCGGTTCATTAAATCCATGAATACTGCGGGTGCGTTAGTTAGTCCAAAGGGCATTACTAAAAACTCATAATGCCCGTATCTAGATCTGAATGCTGTCTTCGGTATGTCTTGCTCCCGGACTCTTACTTGATAGTATCCCGACCGAAGATCGATCTTGGAAAAGATGCTGGCCTTGCTCAACTGGTCAAACAGGTCATCAATCCTTGGTAGCGGGTACTTATTCTTTACTGTTACTGCATTCAGCTTGCGGTAGTCGTTGCACATCCTCGTCGACCCATCCTTCTTGGGAACTAGAATCACTGGTACGGCCCAGGGCGATTTACTGTCTCGGATGAATCCCTTAGACTTCAACTCTTCTTCATGTTGATACAACTTATCCTGTTTTGACGGCGACATTCTGTAAACTCTGTCTGCAATAGGCCTCGTTCCAGGGTTCAACTCAATGCTAAATTCTACCTCTCTGACTGGGGGTATCCCTGGGAGCTCATCAGGGAAGACGTCGAGAAAATCTTCGACCACTCTCGGAATCTGTCCTGGCTCTGACACTGCTGCTGAGATGACGCCTCCGGCCTGATTCTTCAAGGTTCGAGTAAAGATGAACTGCTCCATCCCAGGAATGCTGAATATGACCCTACCTCTTCTACAATCAATGGTCGCATGACTGTCTCTCAACCAGTCCATGCCAAGAACAACATCAAAATTCCCCATAGGGAATTTAATCAATGATGCGGGCAATAAATGCCCATACACCACTACCGGACATGAAAAGCGCACTCTGCTCACTTCTACGAGCCCATTGCCGGTGAGTATATCCATCCTCTCCGGCAATGCCTCAAACACTAGTCCAATCCGTGTAGCATATTGTGCAGAGATGAATGAATGAGTAGCGCCGGAATCAAATAATGCTACAGCGGGAAATGAGGTGACGAGAATTTTACCTGCCACCACGTCACTAGACGCTAGAGCCTCTCCCAAGGTCAATGTGAGAGCCTGGCCCCGCGGAGCCCCTTGTTACGGCCTTCCTCGACCATGCTGTTGCTGCCTCTGAGGGCCTTCGGCCTCCTGTGCCTGGCGGAACATCTGAGCCTGCGTTGGTAGACGCTGGGCTAGGGGCCTTACTGCTAATACTGGCCCTCCACTCGGGGTTGCCGCCGGAGCTGGCAATGCTGGAAACTGCTGAGCTGGCCCTCCTGGCCTCTGCATCATAGGACAAGTAGAAATACGGTGGTCTGAACTACCACACCTCAAGCATAAGCCATTCGCTGACCGACACACCTCCCTCGTGTGCCCTGCCTTTCCACAGAATGTACAGCCCTGGGGTGCTCCCTGACGCTGTTGTTGGTTCCTCGGCTGCTGATGCCGAACTGGCACTGTATTAGTTGACACGGCCGTCCTCCGCGGCGCTCCTGCATCATGAATACGTACACCGGGTGCTGGTGCCGATGTTCGCTGCATTGCTCCTCCTCCAACCTGGGAATGAGATCTCTTCTGACCTCCTGCCCTCGATGCCAACCTCTGCTGGGTAAGCTCGTGCCTCCGGGCTGCCGTCAAGACAACGTCAAACGTCTGGTAGTCGTGTCCTTCCACAAGCTGCAATAATTCCAAATGAAGTCCCTGCTGGAACCTCATAGCTTTCTCTGGCTCCGTTGCCACCATTGCTGGCGCGAAACGGCACAATCTGCAGAACTCTGCTGCATACCCATCTACGGTCTTGCCTGCTTGCTTGAGACTGATGAACTTCTGCTGGAGCTCATATCGAGCTACTACGCCAAAATACTTGGCTTTGAATCTGTCACTGAAGGTGGTCCAACGAACAGGGCGTCTTGTACCAACTTCTTCTGATGCCCACCAGTCGCGGGCAAGATCCTGAAGTACCAGTTTGACCTGATCAACCTTCTCATCATCTGGGACCTTGGCTGCCACAAGAATGGCTTTGATGTCTTGAATCCATGCATCCGCAGTGATGGCATCCTTCGTGCCATCAAAATACCTCGGGTTCAAGCGACGGAACCTTCCTGATGCTCCCGAGTCAACCCCGGCACTCCTCTCAAGAGCTAACTGAATCCCTTGGTTCAGCAATACATTCTGCTCCTGCTGCCGAGTCTGTTGCTGTTGGTTAGTGACAAGAAACCCCCGGATGATCTCCAGGAGTGCTACGGCGTCTGGTACTACCGTTGCTGCTGGTGCTGCTGGAGTTTCAATAACCTGCGGCTGCACTGCCTCTGGCTCCATTTCTGCTCGTGCTTGCACTGGAGATGGTTCTCTCCCCTGTTGCTGCCCAGTCGAGCCATGCTCTTGCTGCTCTTCCTCATGGGCCTCACCCGCTACTGAGAATGAAGCACCCCTATAGAGAAGAATATAAGATTATCAAGTCCGGACGAGGAAGATTTCAAGAATGTAAGTCAGGTTAGAGATCAAGGCAAGGACAGAGAATTCGAAACAGAATTTCAAGGGGAACAAGTTTTGATTGAGACTCCTAATAATTCGCAATACCCCACAAGTCTGAAAATCAGACCTGCATGGGCCACCACTAAAACCTTGTCACGCCCCAGTACCGAAATACGGAGACGGACTAGGCCAGCTACACCATATGAGGTACGTAACGTCATACGACGATCGTGGCTGTCGAGAGACTAGGGGGTACATGCTACAATCAAGTCTCCTATGGTCCCACAGAGTTCTATGTCTCAATCAATCAAATCACATCAGCAAAAGATGAGCATTAAAGATAAAGCAGTAAGGCATCCCCGACGCTGTATCAAAATGATCATGAGAGACTAGCTTCATAATTTAGCTATCTCGGAGAGTCAGGAGTACAAAATTATACACAGCTGCAGTCTATTTAATTACAATTATGTACTGACACAAAATATCAAGTAATCCGGTTAACAGGTGCCGGTGGCTAAACGCCGCAAAAGTATAAGCATGAGTGGTGGAGAAGAAACCCACTCGAGTCTCCGAACTGCCATGCTCCTAGTATGCACCATGGATGTCAGGGAGGAAGATCGTGTCCTCTGGCTCTGCTACGGGATCTGGCCAAACAAAACCAGCGGGGTCAGCCCCGAATAGCAAGTACCGCCAAAGGGGCACAAGAGTTAAGACTAAACCCAGTTAATAGAAAGAATGATAATAGTAATACTTATGCTACCATTATAGGGTGGCGCCACATCCTCAAACCCATATGGCACCCTTACAACCAAACAAGGACAAAAGGTGCCGCATGGAGTCGGGACGCGTCGTACTCTATAACTTTCGCATAAGTTAAAAGGTATAAACAATAAAATCTCCTGATCGTGACTTCGGTCGATAGCCTATCGCAGCACAATAACCAACCCAACAATCAAACAAGAACATGGGTTGGATCATGTACCACGATAAACCATGTTCCTCGGTCATTCACAGAAGTAGCACTTCACAACCAGAATAAGTCTTCCGTTCATAACTTCGGTCCACAGCCTATCATAGTACGATAACCAACCCAACAATCAAACAAGAACATGGGTTGGATCATGTACCATGACAGTCCGCTTTCCTCGGTTACTCACGGAAGGTAATAGGATACAAGCAAGTCGTTTTCACGGCCAATCAAGTCTACGCGTTTCTAGTGGAACGAGGTTATCCTCGCGTCATGTTATTAGAAAATCCTCAGATCGTATCTTTCCAGCAAGGCTAGCCAACCCAGGGGTTCGCGTAGACAGGTATGATTGAGCACAGGTCCCTCGCAAGGCCACCTTGCTAAAACATATAATATGTAGCAGGAATTAATCGGATACAGTCATCCACTCGTTGCAGATGACACAGTATCCGTGGAGACCAGCCGGCGCGTCAAGACAGCATCTCAAGGCGGCTGGTGTAACACGATCTCGGGATTTTGCCCTCCCCATGCATCTAGTATATTTAGTTGCCTAGTTTAACCCTAGGTGAAATCTTGGACTCACATGCTGTGGCCTGCATGATTATCCTCCTAAGGTCGTACTTTAGTACGAGTACCCTAAAGAGGATCCATGTCAATCAGTATGTCAACATTTCTACCCTCCTTAGTGTAATGCATCATTGCAAATACGCCACGTGGAGTTATGAGTCTTTTGTCGAGCATGAACAAGAACTGGGACATTCATGTACATGTATCAGGTAGGAACACTTTGTTCTCCGGGGTCACATTAGTGCTCATATCATGCTCGAGACAAAAGGCGTAAGGATATAAAATGGGCATATAATATATATATATATATAATAATAATAATAATAATAATAATAATAATAATAAAGTAACAATATGGGGCACAAAAGTCCATGCGGCCCAAAGGGAGTGAGTCCATGCGGCCGGGTCAATACTGGTTCATGCGGCTGGGACTACACGCTCATGCGGCTCAGAGAGCCCCAAGGCGCATGCGGCTGGAAGGTCGGGTTCATGCGGACGAAGGGGTGTCAGCGTATGCGGCTGCGAAGGGAGCAATCGCCAGGCGGCCGGGGTTCAACAGCATATGCGGCTAGGATCAGACGAAGCCTTATGCGGCTGAGCATGGGCGATACATATGCGGCTGGATGATGGATGAGCTTTATGCGGCCCAAAACAGTGGCACATATGCGGCTGGGTGCAAAAGAACTCATGCGGCTGCGAAGGCTAGCCGCATGAAGTCCATGCGACAGGGGCTCATGCGGCTGGGTCTGAACAAGGCTATGCGGCTCAATTACTTGCCGCATGAAGATTCATGCGGTCAAGTACTCAAGCAAGTCTTATGCGGCTAGGAAGGACTTTCCATGCGGCTGAGCTCGAACGAGTCTCATGCGGCTGGATAGGCCATGCGGCCAGAGACTTGCCGCATGAAGATTCATGCGGTCAAGTACTGCTCTTCTTCTCCACTTGTCCGAGAAGAGGAGCCAAGCAACCATGGCTTCCAAACTACATAAAACCTTCATCCGGAGCCCAAATCGGAACTTCCTTAGGTCAAAATGGGGTAGAACAAAATTCTCTACAACATGGAACCATCAAAACTTAAAAATAATAAAGTTTGCTAGATCAAAACCAAGAAAATCCGAAAATGGCTAAAACCTAGATCTACAAAGATTAAAGCTTCAAAATGGAAAACTTCAAGTTCTAAACTAGTATAGAATAAGGAGAAGAACATATTTTGACAAATAATTTTGTAAGAAATCATCAACAATATTTATGGATCCATCTCTTGAGCAAGTTGGTACTTGCCTTGGTTGGTGGAGGAAAGTAAATGAGAGAAAATAAATGAGAGGAGAGAGAATGAGTTGAGTTATTATATAGAATCTTGAACCCATGGGTTCATGATGAACCAAGGTGAACCAAGAATAGGTTCCCCAAATGAGCCAAAACTGTAGGCCCAAATGCCGATAATAAATTACGAAATAATATATTTTTTGAATATTTTTGGGAAATACATGAAGAAATACAGCATATAAATACAGTATAAATACAAGGTAGATACGGTTTATCGGTTTACGTATTAAAATACGTATTTCAGGATCGGGGAGTGACACCACTCTCTCCCTTCACAAACCCTAGCTTTCTTCTTCTTCTTCTTCTATCCACCTTCTTCTTCTCCACAATTTCCATTCTCACATCTTCATCAAAACTCTAGTTTTTTTCTCATCATCATCATCTTCTTCTTCTCCGCCGTTTCCATCATCACCATCTCCATCAAAATCCTAGTTTCATTCTCTTTCCCAATTTTGATGGCACCCAAAAAATTAAATAAACCATAAAATGTATGAAAATAAAGGTTAAATACTTCTTTCCTCACAAAAAATGCATGAAAATAAATCCTAAAATGCATATTTCACTCTATTATCAAGATTGAAATAAACCATAATATATTTTTTTCATTCGGGAATGTCGACTTTAGGACTGCCAGAAATTGTGGCAGTCCTGAAAGGAACTTGATGTACAGCAAGTATCTTTCAGGACTGCCTCAATTTATGGCAGTCCTCAATATGTCTAGGACTGCCAGAAATTGTGGCAGTCCTGTTGTAGAGCATGTCCCTTTCAGGACTGCCACAATTTCTGGCAGTCCTCATTACTTCTAGGACTGCCAGGAATTCTGGCAGTCCTCATTACTTTCAGGACTGCCACAATTCCTGGCAGTCCTCATTATCTTTTATACCTACCACTTGGATAGCCCTGAGTATTTTTTTCAGTGGCAAACTTGTAAATAATGAAAAACTAACACTTGGACAGCCCTGAGTAAAATGTGCTGTGCCCTTATAATTTACCTAATTATAACAAATAAGTAAAAAAAAAAAAAAAAAAAAAATACACAAGTGGATCCTTAGATGCTACAATCCGAACGGAGTCTAGCACGTTACAACCACCAGGAGATATTTCCTTCTTTTTCAATCTCCTGTGTTCTTCCCGTTCCCATCAAATTCCCAAAACCCTGGCCCCCAAAAAGCCCTAATCCTCACCCCCAACCCAATTCCTCCAACCAGAACCCATGCCGGACGTCCAAGCCCTCGTCAACGACTTCGTTCTCAATCTGAAGCGCCGGTGCTCCTAAAACCCCACAAATTCTTCGATGTTCTCGAGCTTAGATCCGCGGAAAGTTTCGATTCTGACCGGTTTCTTTGTCTGGGCAGGAGGATCGAGGGGTCGCACGCGACCGCGAGGCAGACGGCGGAGGTGCTGCGGTCGGTGGTGTCGCAGCAGCGGCTGACGGCGGCGGGACAGGCCAATGCGCTCATCGACGCTGTCAGGGCCTTCGGCGAGCAGCTCATAGCGGCCAATCCCGTTGGTACGAGCTCGATCCGGTTTTTTTTGAATGAACTGTCGTGAGCTTGGCTGTAAAAAGGGGTTTCTGATACCCATGCTTGTCAAAAGGGGTTTCTATGTCGTTAATGGATTATTGGTTGATTTCATAGGGGTCTGGTTTTGGGTGGTTTTAAGTAGCGGCTTTTAATCCGGTCCAACCCATGCTTGTTAATTCATTGATGAGCGGTTCTGAATTTTTTTTACACGAATATATATGTCCATATAGAAACAAAACGGTCCCGAGCGCGGGAACTGCCGCTTAGTCCATGCCTCGATAAGGAGGTAGAAGTCCATATTTGATCAAAATAATAGAAACATGAAATAATAGAAAGCTCTAGTTGAAAGTAGGAGGAAAGATTTTTTAAAAAATAAGAACTTACCGGGGAAAGTAGCCATAGTTTGGAAGAAATATAAGAGAAATACAGATGAGAAAAAAAAGGGGTAGGATATTAGTAGTTGTAATTATATATTTTTGGTGAGGATGTAAATGAAATAAAATAATAAAACCTCTCAATATCCACCGATTTGGGGTGTTTATAAAGCCATCCAAAATTACATTGCACCGGTTTTGGGAGATTTTTGAGCCGACCAAAACCAGTGCGTCAAAAAGGTTAACAAGCATGGGTTTTCATAAACGGTCGGTTCGAAAACACCCCAAAATCGATGTAAACACCGTTACCGAGCAGACCCTAAGGGTTTTCGGATGGGAAAGTTTTGATCTTTCTCATCCTTTGCGTCTGTTGACAATTCTCCGTTTGGGATTTATCAACATCATAGCTTTTGAATGTGAAGTACTAATTTAAGTGCCAAGGTCAGTCCGGAGCGCCGAGTAGATGATGCTATTGAGTTTTTGTATAAGGTCGCAGTTGGTCACAGCAAAAGCAAGATGTCTGCTCTGTTGAAGCGAGGACGACCTCCCTCACTGCTGAGCTACTTGCCTGGGTGCGTCTGTAGTCATGCTTTTATTAGCTATGCTCAACATGCGAGTCTTCGTCGTCAAAGTGGAGAAGAGGAATGTGAATATCCTTTTTTCTGGTCCACGACCTCCCTCATCGTTGACATCGCCAATCACTTAGATGTTAGTTGACTTCCGTCCCGGTCTTGTTATTTGTTCTGGTTGTGTTTTGAAAGCACTTTAGTGTATATGGGGTTGGTGAAGGATTTTTGGATGGGAAAGTCATAATCTATCTCTTCAAGAGGGTTTGCTAAGAATTTGTGATAGGATTGTTGTAATCTTTTTCACAACTTCAGGAGAGAAACGTTAACATCCGCGCTCTGGTTTATGGCATTAGATCAGTAGGTATGAATTCGCTATTCCGCTCTCGTTATTTTTGTCTTGGTCGCGTTTTTAAGGCAATTTAGAGAATTTAGGTTTGCTAAAGTTTTGCTGATTGGAAAGTCGTCTTTCTCATCATATGGGTTTGCTAGGATTTTTCCTTTCTTAATCTTGGTCATCAAAGTGTATAGGAGAAAGATGTAAACATCCTTTATCTGCCGCAGGACATAGGATAGGCATAGTATTAATCTATCCCATTACAGTCTTATTATTTTGTTTTTGACTGCAGTCTTACTAGAATTTGCTTATGACACGATTGCACCTTGTTTGGCATTTCTTAAGACATTATTGATGTTGAGTTGGTCTTGTTGATGATTTTGTGTAAAAAATTGATTTGATTTGTCTTCGTTCTTATCAAAATCGAGCATAATTTTAATACTTCATGCACTTCTGGATGATCTACCTATGAATTTTGATATTAAACTCAGTGTTCTAAAGGGCTCCTGCCTCGGTGTCGTAGGCATCCATCTAGGCGTTTTGTATCTTCTATTCCTTCGCCGTGACCCGCCTTAGACTTAAATGTGATTCGGTCTCTACCGTTTTTTTAGTCTGGAATCTAATCCAATCCCGATTACTTAAAGCTATAGGTATTATTAAATATTTTAAGATATACTACAAAAGAGGAGGTACAATAGTTTTTTTTTTTTCCTTTGTCCTCTTCGTTCTCTTTCCTTTTATGTTTGTCCTAACACATCATAGCTCATCCCTATCTATTACTTTGAATCTAGGTAGCAACATGTAAGGCTCTCTCTCGTTATCTTGCTCTCTCGTTGTTTTCCTCTTTATTTAAGTTAGTGATACTCTTACCGATTGTTTCTTGGTTGAAAACTTCATCTAGCTGATGTTGAAGTCTTCTAATCGCGTATTTAGTATACACAACAAGATTTGCATGGGATGCTTGTAGCTTTTTTAATATGCATTTATCATACCAATTATAAGAAAATCACAACATGTTAGGACATAATCCACAAGTTTGTCTTGACTTACTACAAACTACACGCCCAAGTATTGAGCTCCCCTACCTAGGCCTTTTGTTCCTCAACGCTTCAACAATCTTGGTTTGCCCTAATTGGAGGTCATTTTTTTGCACCCAAGTATTGAGCCCCTCTCCTAGGCCTTTTGATCCTCACCGCCTTAACAAGATTGGTCTACCATAATTGAAACTCATTTTGTTTTCTTTAGTCATAAAGTGAGAGATGCTGGCGACTTGGGGTATCAGAAGTTCTAATAACTACATGTATGAATCAACCTAAGTACTGTACACCCCAATTTTTTTGTCTCGAGGCCCTATATAGGTTTTTTACGGCTTTGCTGCCTCGCCGCACCTTAAAAAGCTCGACTAAACTACACAAGTCAACCAATCATTTAGACCAACTCATAAAGGCTAGATTTACATGTTCGGTTGTCACGGCCCCAGTCCCAAAATATGCGGGACCGATCAACGTGGCATTGGCCAGCTACGTATTCAACCAGACTTAGTCCGATTCGAATACGTATAAGCTGTTTACATTGGTGTAAATATCGCTATATCAACTCTATATCTCAATCCATATAACATAAGCATAAAAAAAGAGAAATATGAATACTAGTCTGCAGCCTAATAATCAACTTGCACGAATAGACTCGCAATCAAGTAGGTATGGAATATAGGAATGAAACATACATACTACACAAGAGTAATATCTGCAATGAAATGGGTGCTCAGCAAATATTCGACAAGAATCTGTAAACCTACTCAACCAACCTGGAAGAAAACCAGGTTCTCAGCGGGACGTAAAAAGATACATAATATACATGTCACTATGAATAATGAAGAAGCATAAAGAATCAGGGGTGCTCTATCAACTATGTGTAAATGCACTGTGAACAACTTTCGAGAATGGAGCTCTCCGAACCAGAGATTATCTCGTAGTGGGGTTCGTCCGAACCGCCTCACTATCAACAACAAGTACCAATAGCAGCCCCTCCGTCTAGTAACTGTCCTCCCCATCCAATGTATCTAGAGCGAGTCGACTCCATGACACGCACAATCTCTAATGCGGGACCTAATATGTCATAATGAAAGCATCTAGAATGAACTATACCATCGCACGTCCTGGCCGCACTGATGATCAATCGAATGCGGTGGTACGTGTCCTGTATCTCTGTATCACATCTCCGTGTCCAAGCATGTGTCATGGTCCAACGAGATACTAGTGTATCCGCCTTACAGTGGGTAGTCTCTAATGAACTAGGCTAGTAAGTAACGACCAACTTATCTCGTTGGTTGCATCCAAAGTTATATTCGGACGTGCAATTATAAAACATCAATAAAGTAGCAAGACGTGAAATATAACAAAAGAAATGACATAGTGGCAATGTATACTTGCCTCGGGTGAGGCAATGATCTGATGTTGTCCTGCAGTCGAAAATCTCAAGCCAAATAAAAGTAGCAAAAGTGGGACTTCCGCAAACGTTCCGGGATGCTGAAACAATCATCACCAACGTTTCTGTAATAAGGAAAATAGCTAGGATAGACTACCCAGAAGTCCAATTCTGGACACAGGGACAAAATGATAATTTCGGATCAAAATGCGGTTCGCCGTTGGACCCACTTTGCACCGAAAAACGTACTAGGATAAAAGACCTCTAAACATAACAAACTATATGTCTACAAGTCCAGAATGACGATCCGAATCCAACGGTATAGCCAGAATTAGATTTTGATGTGCCGATCTCAAAATGACCAGTTGATTCGGACTTTGGGATCCGGTTTGCACGGAAATGCGTGTCAGAGCTAAAGTTTACTAAATCTAGCAAAGTATATGTCAACGAGTCCAGAATGATGATATGAACCCAACGGTATATCCAGAATTGGATTCCGATGAGCCGATCTCAAAATGATCCGTTGACTAGGAGATTGGAATTCGGCTTGCACCGAAATGCTTGTTGAGGCCACGTTGCTCGAAACACAGCAAATTATATTATCAAATTTAGGGAGAACGACGTCACGAGTCCACTGGTGGCATCAGAATTGGAATCCGGAGTCCCGGGTCCAAAATTAAAATTTTACAAGTTAAAAATTACGAATTCGGACGGCCAACTTTGGCGACGAAGTCAACTTTTCAAACGACCTCACAATGGAATAAAATTTTAATCACAAGAAGTTGGTTATACCAGCTGTCCACATGAACTGGTGGCATCAAAAGAGCTACACGATGGCGGAGAAACAATTCCACGAAGTTGGCTTCACCAAGCTGTCAAAAATGAACACAACTATTCGCCCAACTTTGCGGCTAGTTTTGACATGGTAAACGATCGAATTAACGGCTGAAAATTTAGGTGGAGGTAGAGCTATTTACTGAGTTACAACAGAGAAAAGAGTTCGACGATTCAACGGTCGGATTTATCGAAAAATGTGTACGAAGTTGCTGCCTCGAGACGTGCATTCTGACTTTTCAAAGCGCGCGTCACGGCGGGAATTCGATTTCAAAGTCGAAATCGACTTCCTGGTAGCGTGTGGTGGCTGCTTGGCGGCCCAACGCCGTTGCTGGTGGGGTGCGGTGGTGCAACGCCGCGGTTGGGCGACCCCGGGGTGGCCGGAGGCCAACCACTGCCGTCGCTAGTGGCTGCCACATCAGCGGCATTCGGCGCCGCGCGCCGGGTATGCGCTGGGAGGGCGCACAGGGGATGCGCGGCCCGGGGGCACTGCGGCGGTGCGCGACCGTGGGCGGCTGGCCGGAGATTTGTCGCGGCTCGCCGTCGAGGCGGTGGCCGGTACGAGCGTTCGAAAACGCTGTAGTGGCAACAGCTCCCAGCGCTTCGTAACCGCAGCGACAACATCAACATGCTGACCTCGCGGCGGCCGCCGGAGGTGAGGGCCACCAGGGTGGTCTCTGGTGTGGCCGAGGAGCAGTAGTAGCTCTAGCAGCAGGAGCAGCAGCAATGGTCGAGTGAGATGAAGTCTAGTAAGGAGGACGAGTTTGTGGGGAGAAGAAGAAGGAGAAGTGGAAAATAAATAAATGTAGGGAGGTTGTGCTTGTCGGCTAGAAGGGGGGGGGGCTGTTGAGTGTACGGGAGAGTGTTGAGTGTTATAGTGTTATATAGTTAGGGTTTGTGTGTGTTGTCATGTAAGAATGGGTAGTGGTGATAGATGGTGGATAAATCAAAGGCCAGGATTTAATGTAGCCATATGATGATGCATAGTACCATGCAAAGAGGGGGCAATTGGTGTGTGGTATTTGGGTGTGTCATGAGGGTGTCCATATGAATTTTGGATTGGGTGTTAGGGTTTGGTTGGGCTAGGTTTGGGCTTGGTGCGATCATGACTACAAATTTAGATAAATTATGATCATTGATGAAATAATAGCATGCAGGAGCTCAATTGGATGGCATACAAGTGGCATGTGCATAGTAGATTCAAAATAGGTCAAAATTATATATTGGGTCGATTAGATCGGATCGATGTTGAGTTCCGAATTTAAATTGGAGGTTAGGTCAAGTTTTACGGTATATGGTCCAATGGTCTAAATTGACCAGAAAGTCCATGTAAATAGAATACAACGGAACAAGTTTGAGTGAGATATGATATACCAAAATGAAGATAATCTTGTTTACTGTAAAACTCATGAAGGAATTCTGAGAGGTTGACATTCCTGGTGCTCTAAAAATCAAAGCCACGGAAAGGTACATTTAATAATCAAAACTAATTATCATAAAATATTTATTGAAAATAATTTATTTAAAAAAATTCAAAAGGATCCCTAAAATCCAGGAGGCTAACATCGGTGAGCTCTTTGCCCAACAACGTAACTTTGTTTTATTACAACTATTCCATCAGCTGTGTTAGTATCGTATTATACACTATATGTATCTTACGATACGAGTACTACCATTTTCTTATGCATTGGTTGATCGAATACGATACATATAGGCTGATATGTAGTATTAATTTTTACTTGAGTCATGTAATGTACACTTGAAAATCTGGATTATGGAACTAGATCTACATGTAAAGATGAAACAAGTACAAACTTTATGAGAAATTATATTAAAACATATTTCTATTTGGATTTAGAAGTGACTTCTTGAGTTACTGTTTCATACGATGGACGATGCGATACGTGATGCACGATACGGTACGAAAGCAAATCGATAAACGATACATATCACAAGTTGACAACCTGGTCCATCAATAAGATAGCTGGAGAGCATCTTGTCTTCAGGTAGACATCAAATGTGACAATGAGATAGTTTATCAGAATTATGTTGCTGCCAGCCTGCCACGTCTTGATCTCCTTATACTGGTTTCATAGTTACCGCAGAATTTGTTTCATGAGTTGCAGGGATCTTAAGTAGTTGTTCCATAGACTATTTTGTTTCCTGTAAACATCAATGGACTTTGTTTCATGAAGAAGCTTTGTTCTTTTTTTATTCCATTTATCTATGAACTTCATTTCAACTTGGTAGGTTTAATCAGTTACACACCATTATAAGATAAATATGTTGTTCTTCAGCTGAAATTTAGGATGATAGTAGATCAAAGTGTCAAAACAAGATACATAGGATGGCATGGACTGGATCATCCTGAGAAGAGTTATTTATGTATCTTATTAGAAAAATTATGCCGAGAATATGTATGTATCTCATCAGGAAAGCATACTAATAGTTGTGGGAAAAAAGGATCTGTGGCACTACGACAAGCTTCTTTCTTTGGTTGAGTTTTCAGATTTGCATCCCTTGCGACAATTATTAACAAATATTTTCCTTTGCAAGTGTTATCCATTAAGGATGTTGACACACAATCTGAGACTATAAATAGACTATTATTCCTACGTAGATCACCAGGTTCATCTGTCGCAATTGTTGGAGTGCGCTTTATTCATTATGCATCTCAAGTACTGCTGTTAAATCAACGGGGCATGTAAAATCATTGAGCATTCAACTTTGTCAATGGTTGAACTTGCATGTTATATTTTTTATTTCACCAACATGCAATCACCTTTGAAGGTTCTAACTTGTTAATGTTTTTATAGAAATGTATCATTAATACTAGTCCAGATGTTTTTGTTCTTCAATCTAGGTATAGATGACCTGGATGAGAATGTATAAATTAGTTTGTAATTATTTATTAGTAGAGCAGGCAGGCACCAGCTATGTTAAACTTTCCCAATGATGTTGACAAGTGTACATGAATGAAAATGCAGAACTTGCTGTTGGTAACATTGTGAGGCGTGTTTTACACATAATCAGAGAGGAAGATCTGTCATCAAGTACAAGTGTAAACGAGGGGCTTGGGTTAGCTGCTGGTAGTGATGATGAAGATGAGTCTGAACATGATGTTCGTCCAGTTTTGTCTGCTGCAGCTCTTGCTGCTGCCTCCAGAAGCACTCTTCGTGCACCTTCTTTACAAACGCTGCTTGAAGACATACCTCAGGTATCTGCTGCTGGTCATCCTTCTTCATCGGGTGGTGATTCAGAAGGAAGGAGCAAATGTAAGTTTCTGGTCTTATTTCTTGTAAGCATCGATTTGTTAGTTTTAATGCAGTTAATGTCTTGAAATTTTGTCTTAATAATGTATGTTAAATGTTGGTTACTTAAGTCTATGCATATGTACAACTGATTATTCAAGATAACATTGACAACAACAAAATAAATTATTTCGGTTTTATATATTACATGGCATGTGCCTTCTGTTACTGCAGCAGAAAGGAGTTTGAGAAGCAAGAAGCTAAAGACTGATGTTATTGAGGCTATCAATGAACTAATTCAGGATATTGACACTTGCCATGAACAAATTTCTGAACAAGCGGTTGAGCACATTCATCATAAGTATATTCTCTTACTCCTTTACAATTTGTTTTCACTTTCTTTAATATATTTCTCAATATTAGCATGCATTTTTGATTTGGCCATCCTCCTTAGGCATAAATCAGTATCGTCATTGCAAAATTTGCATGAACATTCTGAACCAATTTTGTTACTTTCTGTATGTGAACACATTCACTAAGATTAACTATCTGATTCAATATGGCATAGTCTCCCTAGTAACATGCTATTTGATATTCTCTTATCCATCAGTAACCACTTTCTTTTATTATTTATCTAATATGTGATGAACAAGTAGTGTTATAATTATTGCCGAATGAGAATATCTACTGAGTGGCACCAAGTTATACTTAATGAGCTGCACTCTACTTTTATAAGAGCATTAATTTGTATACGTGTACATACATACTTCGTTGCTTACAATATATCAAGTCAAGTCTTCCAAATGCTGATATAGAGTAATATATATCACTTAACTACGAAAATCAGCCGATCTAGTTCTATAGTGCCCAATAAAAATAATAATAAAAGAGACAATGTTCTATCCGATAAGAATGTCTAAATATGAGTTTGAAATCTCTTAGTTATTTAATTAGTGAATTGGATATTATGAATTTCCTTTAGCATACACAATCATTATGGAAATGCTGAAAAGGCTGTTCAGAGTTTCAAATAATTTGGAGTTTGTGTTGAGGGTGTGGTATGTAGATATAAAATAGTTGAACACAGATATTTCTTGTTACATTGTGGTGTCCTAACAAGTGTGCTGAACTGGCTATGTTTTGATAGTAAAGCCTACCTTTGCACACCCTTTATCAATACCAATGACCTTCCTTCTTGCCTCACACCATCCTTCCTGCATTAATGGTGGCGAAGGCAAGTTGCTGAGGGAACTAAATATAGATATTGCATCATCATAAGTCATGCTTTAATCATGTCTCGATGAGTTTTCCACTTGATTATTAGATTTGATAGGGGAGTCCTATTAAACTGATCTGCCCATGTGTTTTGCTCCAGCTTTTGTGACTTCCACCTTAAATTCTGGAAATATTTGACTGATTAATGGGAGGTTTTTGTGCAATGTAGATGGGGGCATGTAAATAAAGAGGATCTTGAGCAATTGTGTATAATTATATATATGTTTGTAGATGGTTTTTACAAGACAAGTTTTTATAACTTTCGACGAGTTCAGGGATGGTATTTATGAGCTATGGTGCCGTGTTAAATTCTGGAACCATTGTGCTCTGATATGGCATAGCATAGACATGTAATTCCAGGGGACTCACATAGCACCCTCTCTGTAGAGTGGGGGTAAGGCTGCCTACATCACGGCCCTTCCTAGACCCTGCATTTGCTGGGGTCTCGTGGGATGCGCTCTTTATTTCTGGATTACCCTCGAGGAATAAGTTACACTTAGGCCTCGTTTGGTTTGTGGAAAGGAGTGGAAAGGAAATCAATTCCTTGGTATTTCCTTTCCTAAATTACAATTCCCATTGGTCTTCCTTTCCGATGTTTGGAAATGCGAAGGAAATTGGAAAGAAAAGTGAATACTTCAAGGTGGGAAAGTGATTCCTTGCTTGGATGGATGGAATCAATTCTCCTAATTTCCTTCCATTGGCAATCATTTTCCTTTACTACTACATTCCTTTGGCACCCAGACATAGGAAAGCAATGGCTTCCCTTTCCCGACCCCATGATTCCGCGAACCAAACGAGGCCATAGGTATGGATACCTTAACCATCAGCACCTTGTAAGTGCTCGTGCACTGAGGTGGTTAAGTGTATCAATTTGATGTATATTTTCCAATGCTTTTGATCAAAAGTTGCATATTTCTCATTGACGTAGAGGTTAGTGTATGACATGCTAGAGTAAGAGGTTATGAATTGATTATTGGTTTAGCCCCTTTCCTCCGACTACAGCAGACATGTTGATTACTGTAATTATTGGCACATTAGATGTCACTTTTTATCTTACACTTTACATTTTATTGTCCTTCCAGTGAGGTAATATTAACTTTAGGCTGTTCAAGGACTGTCAAGGAGTTCCTCCTTGCAGCACAAGAGAAAAAGCGTTTGTTTCGAGTATTTGTTGCGGAAGGTGCCCCAAGGTTTGCACTGTTGTTCTGTTTCTAATATTAGAGAAGTGATACCATGGTTGTTGCTTATGGCCAATGATACACTTGAATTTGGCTCTTGCATACAAGTGTACTTCTCTCCCTCCCACATGTATGTATATATTCTTATATGGGTATGTTGTGATTATGTTCATTAGGTATCAGGGACATGTGCTTGCGAAAGACCTGGTTGGAAAAGGTTTACAAACTACTATTATTCCTGATGCTGCAGTTTTTGCACTGATCTCTAGAGTGAATATGGTAAAGTGAAAAAAATTCAGCATTGCACATATATACCTTTTTTGTGACTTGGATTTTATGTAGGTGATAGTTGGAGCTCATGCAATCATGGCAAATGGAGGGGTTATAGCACCTATTGGGATTAATATGGTTGCACTCGCTGCTAAAAGACACGCAGTCCCTTTTGTTGTAGTTGCTGGTAGTCACAAGGTCAGTGTCATTTTTTCTGTTTCTGCATTCGATGTGGCAATTGTCTTTATCTACTTCTTAGAATGGTTGTCAAGTTCCACTTGTAAGTTACTTGGCACACGATTCTCATAATATGCTGGCACTTTATGCTGGCACTTGAATTGTTTACTAAAGAATGATGGTTTATAGTTCACTTCATGAGTTCATCTCACAGACTGGAAGACAAGTTGGTTGATGATGATGATAATGATCAGTGATGACAACAATAACAACTAATAAGAATACTGATAATGAGGAGGATGAGCAAGAGGGCGTCTTAGTGCCACAAGGTACCCAAATGCAAGAACTAGTCGGGGTCTTACCTTCACCCTTCACGAACAAGTTTCTGTGACCCGGAACTTGTGCTGTTGCATCAATTGATATCCTTTACATTAGCAATGTTCTTAGCTAGTCGTGTACCAGTTACCTATTTAATTATAGTTGTCGGGAAAATAGTAAACTGCACCTTGCAATAGGTCAAAATATATTTTGCTCATTCTTTTTAGGCCTGTCTCGAACCAGGTTTTCTTTTGCTCATAATTCATTATGCAGAAAAAAGGATGAACAATAAGGAAATACCGTTTATGCTAAATTTTGGATAAAATATTATCGAACTAATACATTTCGAATTTTGAGTGTTTCACTGGGCAAGTTACAGTTAAAGCAGTCTCTCACCGTTTGATTGTGCATTTGCATAATAAATCTTGATGTTGTTGAGGCTGTAACGACTAGCTTGCAAAAGGTAAAGCATCATGTTGTATCATTTGTCTGCTTTCTGTCCACCTTGTAGCTGTGTAATAAATACCATCTAGTCCACCTTTTTATATGTGGTCAAATGACACATATAGTACTTAACCTGAGCAGATGTCTTATGTTTACCAGATGAATGTCTTATGTTTGTTGGGAAAATCGTGTCTTAATTTTCCCTGTTACCTGAGGAATGTGAAAATTTCTCTCTTGGCTAGTAATTTAGTCATTTATTTGGTGATGACGGTGTTACTTTAGAATATGCCACGGTGGAAAAGTTTCTTGTTTTAACTTTCTTGTCCACATGACAGTTGTGCCCACTGTATCCACATAATCCAGAGGTTTTGCTGAACGATATGAAATCACCATCTGACTTGCTGGATTTTGGGGAGTTTTCAGACTGTATGGATTTTGGTACCATAGGTGGCTCCCCACGTCTTCATGTTGTTAATCCTGCATTTGACTACATTCCACCAAAGCTTGTCAGCCTTTTCATTACTGATACGTAAGTTCTGCTTTCCTCTTCTGATATACCATGCATGTGCTTGTAACCTTCTCCTACAGTTCTTGTCATATTAGGTTTAAAGACATGGGTTCTCTTTGATGTTATAAGATGCTCATACTATTTGCTTAATTATCTTCGTCAACATTATACTGAGTGTTCTTCCTATGCAATATAAACTCATACCATATTATATGTTTGAAATACGATGAACAGTTACCATGCAAGTCAGTCAATCATTATAGTCATAAACATACTTTACCAGACAGGTCCCCTTTCATATCGAAGATGAAACTGTTTGCTTAAAGCTCATTCTCGTAAGTTTCAGATTTTTCTCTCTGAATCTTATTCCTCTAGTCCTAGCATGCATAAAACTAAAACAAGATGGTTGAAATGGAGGAATGCTTCTAGAATCTAGAGTTTGTGATTGCAAGATACCTCTGAAGTTAGAAAGAAAAATTCTACAAGACTGCTATAAGACCAGTCATGCTTTATGGATCAAAGTGTTGGACAATTAAGAAATAACATGTCTAGAAAGTTAGTGTTGCTTAAATGAGAATACAAATATGGATGACTGGTGATACATTAAAGGATACCATAATAGTGTAAAATCAAGGAAATCGTAGCACGATTCTTCATGAAACACTTGTCATCAACTGCTGGTATTGGAAATAGAAAACGTGTTCCTTATGCAAATTCACTTAGCCTATGCGAAACAATGAATGAATCGATTAACGTTTATCGCAACGATACGGCTAAATGACCAATTCAACTAAGTTCAAGTAAAACGGTTATTGGACAACTTGTCGACAAGGTGTAGTTTTCTCGAACGGTTACCTAGGCCAAGGGACCGATTCGGCCCGGGAGGAACGAGTGTATAGCAAGTGCCAGCCTTCATCGGCGCGAGTTACGCGGGAACTTTCGCACAGGCTAAAGACTGATGTTATTGAGGCTATCAATGAACTAATTCAGGATATTGACACTTGCCATGAACAAATTTCTGAACAAGCGGTTGAGCACATTCATCATAAGTATATTCTCTTACTCCTTTACAATTTGTTTTCACTTTCTTTAATATATTTCTCAATATTAGCATGCATTTTTGATTTGGCCATCCTCCTTAGGCATAAATCAGTGTATAGCGAGCCCTGTGCGAAAGTTCCCGCGTAACTCGCGCCGATGAAGGCTGGCACTTGCTATACACTCGTTCCTCCCGGGCCGAATCGGTCCCTTGGCCTAGGTAACCGTTCGAGGAAACTACACCTTGTCGACAAGTTGTCCAATGACCGTTTTACTTGAACTTAGTTGAATTGGTCATTTAGCCGTATCGTTGCGATAAACGTTAATCGATTCATTCATTGTTTCGCATAGGCTAAGTGAATTTGCATAAGGAACACGTTTTCTATTTCCAATACCAGCAGTTGATGACAAGTGTTTCATGAAGAATCGTGCATAAGAAATGAGTGTATCCATGCGAAGTTAGAGGTGATGCCAATTTGAGAACAAGATGAGGAAAATTGATTAAAGTAGTTTGGCCATGTGCAACGTAAACCAATATATCCTTCTGTAAGGAGGAATGATGATATAGTAGTTAATGGAGCTGCTATGACTAGAGGTAGGCGTAGATGAACATGATTTGATGTGTAAAAGAAGGATATTGATCTTGTTAGCGTTACAGAGGGCGTTACAGAGGACATGGCCCTGAATGCAGCCGAATGGAAGAGGAGGATTCAAACGGCCGACTCAATAAATTTGGGATAAAGGCTTTCTTGTTGTTGTTCTCCATCTTATTACTCAAACTGGTCTTCTTTGCCAACCCCTACTTTTATTGCTGTAAAATACTTTTACCATCTGATTCAGTCATGTCATTAATTTTTGTTGATACAGCTCCTGTATTTTGTCCTTTCTAGATGTGCTACATGGTCTCATGCAGTATACTCACTTCTAAATTCCCCTCTACTCTATTGTCACATACTATACTCCATTTAATTACGAGTGCTACAATTACATGCTTCTCTTCATTCTAGGAATGCGTCAATTTTTCACTCTTGATTAACCTTGAAATGTCTTTATTAGCTTCAAACTTATGTAGAGCTTCTAAATCACAAGCACTGTAGGGAATGTCTTCAGATATGATAAGGGTCTTCTTGATAACTCCTCACATTGACACCTTATAATTCAGATTTGTATTATTTCAATTTTGTTGGACTGATTTGGCATAAAACAACAATATTTACTTTGTTATGTGCGATAAATGCACTTCTTACTGCAACATTTAATATATCCACAAAAAAACATGCATTTTTGTCATTTATGTGTTGACGACATATTGTCCGGCATAAGTGTGAAGAGATCAGGGATAAAAACAATCCTGGCTATGGACCAAAATTAGTTTCAATCGTCTCGCACAAGTAGTTCCTGCATAGCATGTTGTACTATATGTCCACAGTATTTCATTGTATTTGTCATATACTATGCAAATTTGATATGCAGCATATGCATATTCCATATTTGCTGTTTGTCATCATTTGTTCATGAAAGAAACTTCTAATTCTCAGCCTCTGCCAAATGCTAGATAGGTTCAACCTTGAAAGTTGATTTTGGTTAGATTGGTTCCTAATCTGTATCTTCATTATTGTGTCTTTTGTTATGGTCTGTGGACTGATTTGGAGAAATTTCACTAGATTCACGTTATTAAGATGGATAGTGGGCAGTTCATTTTATCTTTTAGTCCAGAATGATGTTGTATTCTCCTCATTGGTTATTTGAAATACCTTGAGATGTTTAATTTTGCCCTATGATTACTGTAGGTATTTGGAAGCGAAAATAGAAGTAAACTATGAAATACAAACTAGATATCCGTTTGCTAATATTAGTTTGTGGATACTCTCTGAAGACTCATGTAGATCCTTGAGGCCATGGCCACGGAGAACAATCCATTTGTAGAGAAGCATTATAGGACTATTCAGACTACTGTTTCCGTGTTTCCTGCTAAGTTGCTACAACTCTATAGGATTATCTAATGCTACTATTTCATTGGGTTCTGCATGTTGCTATGCTGGATTGGATATACTGTTTAACACTTACTATTACCTTTCCTTATGTTCCTAATAATAATTGGAGTTTTCTTGTACCACAGACAATTATTCTTGGGTAAATTGTGTTGTGATATTCTGGTATCACATGTATATATAGCAAACAAATAAAAGCCTATATTAAAAAGCCGCCTCTAAGAATCCAGCCAACCCAAATAAAGAAAGAGTTGACGAAAATGATTTTTATTAGGCCTCCTCCCATACAGATGCAATGTTGGTTAGTGTTGAGTGGGAACTGAGAAATCAATAACATAGATGGGTGTTCCTTATTCTTCCCTTTGTTTAGGTGGATATCCTGCAGAACGATGCCCTTTGTTAAACAATGATATGGTCTTTATCCATCATTGCAAGGGTGGACATTTGGCACTTTGTTGTTACAATGATATGGTCTTTATCCATCATTGCAATGGTGGACATTTGGCACTTTGTTGTTTGCTTCCTTACGATTTCTGCTCATCCTAAAAGTAGTTTGCACCATATCAATTCCCGGGGGACGTGTTATTCTTTGTAACTATATACATTGTATACCCTTTGCAATTATTTTCTCCAAGTGCTCCATCTTTAACTATCCTTTTGGTGTGCTTAACTACATATTTGTCTGGACTTGTTAGTTGTTGGGGTTTTCAGGACCCCAAATCTTGTGGAAACCCACCACTGTTATTTCTTGCTGGTTTCAAATCTTGACCACAAACCGAAGTTGTCATTATTGGGTTTCATATATAGGTCTGCTAACCCTCACAAACACTGTTCTAAAAAGCGAAGGCGCAAGTCTCAAGTCTCAAGATGTGGTAGATTTTTCGGATATTAATTTTTTTTTTATCTTAAAATATATATGTAAAAATACCAAAAAATAAGTAAAAATGATCATTAATAAAACATAAGCTAAGAATATGATTTAAATTCTAGAGGCAATTATCAGACACGTTGTAGACCATTCTTTAAGAGTCATAAGAAGACAAGACGAAAATATTTCGGCAATAACAAAACTAACAAATCGTTGCTTATCAAGAAACAAAATGGTAGCTAGTGCCAACTCCAAACTGTCAAAATAACAAATATCTGTTCGAATCCAAGTCTTACTCATCTACAAGAAATTAGATATGTAGGAACCCAAAAGATTATTAAAAAAAGATGATAAAGAAAAAAAGAGAGTTAAAATACCTGAATTGTTGATACAATTGTGGATCTCGAGGGAGTGGGGCTCGGTTGGAGGGGGTGGCGTAGCCTATATCTAACACTAAATAGAAAATGGCGAAGAAGAGGTTTTGATGTTGCTTCCTCAAAGGGGAAGAAGAGGGTTTTGTTGCGATTAGGGTTGTCTTGACTAGGAAACTACGCCCTTTGTATAAACCAAATATGCAAAAAAAAAAAAAAAACTCATTATGCGTACATTTTCCACGTAGGACGTTAAAAACGTATCTCTATGTAAAAAGCGTACGCCCCAACCAAATAATGTATGCCCCCTAGGCACAAGGTTTATTAAAGAACTCCCATGACTTTGGGATACCTCGTCCTGAAATGCTCACCGAAACGAGGTGTACTCACAACTTGGAGGAAGATCACCAAGTTTTCTATGTACAGTCTCGATTTGCATACATTATAATTTGTAATTTTCTCAAAGTTTCTTGGACCCAAAAGCAAATATTAAGTTGTGACTGCCCATGTTTCAATATTCATCAACTGCGAAAAAAGCCTTCCCTACATAGTACATACTAATTTTGATGAGCATTGCAACCTCATTAACCATACAAACCTGAAAGGGCAGTGCCTGCTATAAAAGTAGTAATAGTTGCAATTTTTAAGCTGTGTGCCATGGTACAAAATAAAATCTTTTCTTTCCCCACCCCCCCCCCCCCCCCCCCCCCCCCCCCCCCCCTCTTTTATTCCTTAAATGTTGTCTTAATTATTTCACTTTTTGTGAATTGTTTATCATGACAAAACTATCGTCTCTCCTTTTTGACAGGGGAGGATATAATGCGTCTTACATGTATCGACTTATATCAGAGTACTACTCTCCAGAAGATTTAGTAGTGCAAAGAAGATCAAAATCCTAATTGAGATATATAGCATACTTAGTACCTACGTAATTGTAAGCAGGTATATTATCGTACTGAAAATTTAAGTTGTGTCAACTCTGCTTTACTGTGCTTTGAAGCTTTCGTGATGCAAGCTACTGGCGATTTCCATTTCAGGCAACGTTGGGCACTATGAACAATATCTAGAAAGTCTTGATGCCTCAATCTTCAGCAAAACAAAGGACGTGTGCGTCAACTGGAATGCTTGATGTAGTTGGCCTTGTCTGTGGAATTGGCATGCCCAAGTTTTGAGTAGCTTAAATTGTTGGTTGTGTGTGCAAGTTCTTGTAGACGGCAATTGCTTATAAATAACATTAGTCGACTTTTTAAAGTCAGCAAACTGTGTTGAAATTCATATGAATCCCATATATGGACCAATTTATTTGATTCTTCTTTTTTTTTTTCTTTCTTTTTTTTCTGTTTTTTTTTTCTTTGTAGCTGTGATTTTAGTCAAATCAGTGCCTTTCATACACTGAGGGGAGTATCCTTTGAAGTGTGATCGAACCCGTATCGACATTTTTCTTTTTCATACTTTAGATTCATTCTTTAGGTTTCCAGGGTGAGCAGAAATAGCTTGAAAGCATCGGGGGAGTACAAACATGTAGGAAGTTTGTGAACATGAAGAGCATTTTTTTTTTTTTTTGGTAGTGCTGGTTTGAATTTATGATAGACTTTGGACATTTCTTCTGCAAGCAACGTTTGATTACCAAACCCATACAGTTTAATGTTATTCTTGCCAAATATTTGTCAGCATGCAGCATCAATGGTGATGTGCTAAAAAGATTGCTGCCGATCTTCTAATGTATTTCAATCATTCTTCTTAGCATTTCTCAATTCAGTCAATTCTCTGAGCATGTTTTTAATTGTTCAATACTTGGGGCCCATAAAGCAGATTTGGATATTTGCTTGTATCTATGAATTCAACGCCTAGCTGTATATGATGCCCATCACTAGGGGTGACCGGTGAGCATTTGTCAGTTTTTAAACTGAAAACCGATCCGAACCGAAATAGTGATAGTGATTCGGTTCAACTTTGTACAGTACTTCTACGGCTTTTTTTTTTTAAATTCCACGCACACACATAGTTGGGGGGGGGGGGGGGGGGGGGGGGGGGGGGCTCGAACCTTACCGATCCCTTCGGGTGTCCGCTCTAATACCACTAGACTAGAGAGTTCGGACTTTTGAAAATTTTGTTTTCTCGATTCGGAGTTCAGTTTTGAAATTTTAGAACCGAATAAGAATAATAGATATTTGAAATTAATCGCCATAATTTTTGTAAGTTTTCTTGTTTTATGACCTCTCCTATCTCTATATTTTTGTATAATTTTGTAAATTTACGATCTGTTCTCTCATCCTTCCAACTTTATTTTGAATTTATTTTTCAGTTGAAGATAGTAACTTTGTTTCAAAAAAAAAAAAAAAAACTTCTTTATTCTTTCTAATTTCAATCAAATTTTAGTTAAATCAGTCACAATCATTTCTATAATATATTTTTATATTTTGAGTTTAGGTTTTTGTTTACTACATTAGGAACAAAGATGATCATTTTTTAATGTACTTGATTTTTTTAGTTGGTTTTGGCAAAAGTCCAATCTATCAAGAAAAGTCCAACCCAACCGAAATAATCGAACTGAACCAAAATTTGATAAGATCGGTTCGGTTCGGTTCGGTTCGGTCGATTTTGAAATAGGTTTAGCTCTATTCGATTTTCTCAAAGTCGATTCGGTTCGCCCAATGCTCACCCCTATTCATCACCCTAGCTTCTTGTTATGGTTTGTTTCCCTCTCCTTGTAATGACATGTTAGCAAAAGTTTTATTAAAACAATGGCTAAATTATTCTAGTAGCATTACAACTATAAAGTTTGGACATTTTTGACATCTGAACTTTTTTATGTTCAATTTTGACAGGTCAATTTTATAAATTATTTTTGAGAAATTTTGACTTACCTCCCACTTGGATTATCCATATTAAGGGTACACCCCACAGTTTTGCATTAATTAAGAACAGCCCCCACTTCTAACAGTTTCCGTTCCTCACTAACAGAAACCCTCATTTGTGGTAATTTTTGGACGTAAATACCCCATGTCTCTCTTTTGAAGTGTAATTTCTTTCCTAATTCCTAAAGTACCCCTCTTTTATAAATCCCTACCGCTCTCTCAATCTAATAAGAAGAGTCGGAGGCTTTAACCTAACCCCCCAAATCTCTCATCCATTTGTTCTCGTGTTGCTATTAGGGTTCACGAATAATGGCGACCTCTGCATGTCGGGTACAATGAAATTGCTTTCGAAATTTTTTCCTTGAACATTTTGTTTTGTGGTTTGCCGTTTGCTCCTCTCCATTCTCAGTCATTTTGGTCTCTCTTGTAGGAGAAATGTCAAATTTGCTCTAAGAACAACCACCTTACTGATGAATGTACGTTCTTGAGCTCGCCTTGCAAGATCAAGAACTGCAAGGGGATTAGGCACTTGTTGAAGTCAAATACTAAGTCAAATCCTGGGAGAAAATTTTTGAAGTGCCCTGTCTGTTCGGATTTTCAATGGTTGGATGCTGCTATTTTGGATTCAAGCTCTGTAAGTTCTTCTTCGACAACTCAAATGGAGGGATGTTTCACTTGTGGTGACTTAGGGCATTGGAAGAAACAATGCCCTTGGGAAAAAAATACATGCCCAAATCGACACTGTGGAGGGAAGAGAGTTGTCTTTATTTCAAAAAGGAGTCACAGCAAGGGAAGGAGATTCTTGCAATGCATGAGATGCAACAATGCATTCCAATGGTTGAATGAGGCTGTTGTTATAGACGAGAAAAAATGTGAAATTCCTGTTCAAATTGTAGTGAACACAACTTTAGACCAGTTGTGCCAAAAATTTGGAAAAGAATTGTGAATGTAAAGTTGAAATGATGTAGTTGAGTGGAAGTTTCCCTCTATGTAATGAATTGAAGTCGAATTTGTGTGCTTTTGTTACTTTGTGAACAACATCTTCTCTCTCTTTTATGAATGTTGAGCATGAATATATTCATACAACTTTCAAACATTCAAGTTTACTTTAGAAGCAAGCATACAGTTCATATGTAGTTTCCTTCCAAACATTTAACAATGCTGGACATATTAGATAGGAATTCCAAACATTCAACAATGCTTGAAAATATGCAGGTAGCATCAAAATATGTAGTAACCTCAAAGAAGTAGGGTGAACAAACAAAGAAGTATGCTTCAAAAATACTTTAGAAGCAAGCATACAGTTCATATGTAGTTTCCTTCCAAACATTCAATAATGCTGGACATATTAGATAGGAATTCCAAACATTCAACAATGCTTGAAAATATGCAGGTAACATCAAAATATGCAGTAACCTCAAAGAAGTAGGGTGAACAAACAAAGAAGTATGCTTCAAAAATCTTAAATTCCAGTAGGGTGAACAAACAAAGAAGTTTGCTTCAAAAAGCTTAAATTGCTGAACAGAGTTTAAGGATGCAAGCATACAGTTCATATGCTTCAAAAAGCTTAAATTTCAGTAGGATGAACATACAAGCAAGCATGCTTCAAAAAGCTTCAAAATACCTTAACAGAGTTTAAGGATTACACAAAAGTCAAGCAAGCATACAGTTAGTGCTTCATACATTCATTACACTTAATCCAAGCAAGCATACGGTAGTTGCTGCTTCAAAAATTGTAACATTAAACAAGTATAATTGAAGGCACGACACTTCAAACTGCTTCAAAAACTCCTATTGCTGCTGCTGGCTCTTCCTGTTGTTGTTGAAGGAATCTTCAAGGATTGAAGGATTGATGCTATTGTTGTTGCTGCTGCTGCTTCCAATATTTACTCTGACACTAGTATTCCATGGAGGTCTAAACACAGAATTCATTGGCCTCCTTGGTGGTAGAATTGCTGCAATGTTATTAGTCCTGACAGACATGCCCAGGTTTTGATGTATCCATTCACTCCCAGACTTGAAGGGAATGGTAGATGAGTGAAGAGGTTGAGGACTTGGATGCATCAAATTGGAAGAACCTGGAGTTGGATTGGAAGGACCTGATTGTTGTCGTGGTGAGGATGGTATTTGTGGTCCTCCTGGTTGATGTTGTGGTGTACCCATGGCCACAACATCCTTCTTCTTACCCCTTGTAGTCTTTGGCCTTTTGTAAGTTGTGTCAGTCTTTCGTGGTACCCGTTGTTTTGGTTCTTTGGGTGGTCTTGGTGGCCTTGGTGCCCTTGGTGTTCTTTGGTTCCCTCCAACTAGTCCTCCTTGACAACCTCTAGCATTATGGTCAGCTGGCAACTTGCACCTCCCACAAATCTTATGTTTCTTGCCAGACCTTGGTAACTCATCAGCCTCCCTCCTCCTAACACCCTTTGGCCTTCCAGGTTGCCTTCTTGTAGCAGGTGGACCAACTTGATATGGTGGCTGCAATGGAAAAGTATATAAACTGTTAAGAAAACAATTTATAAGTAACAGAGGATTTTTAAGAAAATGTTAAGAAAACAATGTTAACTTACTTGCTCCCATAAGCTTTGTTGAGGCAATGGAACAATCTTCCCAGCATAAGCCTCCTTGTAGGTATTAGCATGATAGTAGTGGCTTGTGAACCTATACCAAGACAAGTATTTTATGAGCAAAAGTATATAAACTGCTATAATGTACCTATAATGTATCTATACTGCTATGCCCTTTCTATACTGCTATAATGTACCTATAATGTATCTATACTGCTATACCCTTTCTATACTTACATTGTCCATGTGGGCCTCATAGGTAATAGTGCAGCTACAACATGTACACATGGTATCCCTGTTAAATCCCATACATGACAGTCACAAGTTTTGGCTTTAATATCAACTGCCCATCTGTTTTCAATGGAGAACACACTTGTGACACAAAATAATCCCTCATCAGCACCATTGACCTGAAACTGGTTGACTTGCTTTGACCTGTGCTCAATGATTTTCTTTGCTTTTGGGGTCAAGTCATTCTCATCCCAGGCTTTAGAAACCATCTTCCTATCATAGATCAATTGCATGACCATCATATGATACATCTCCACAATCATAGTGATGGGCCTCCCTCTGATGTCCCTTATCCAACTGTTGAAGCTCTCAGAGAAGTTATTGGTTATGTGCTCACACTTGGATGTATTATCAAAGATGCTCTGCACCATCTTCTCATGTCCTCTTCCATCAGATACTGAATGTAATGTCCCGCTCCGCACGGTACATTACGCTGAAGCGTTGACTCAGCGAGTCGCGTTGACTGAATGAAATGTATCGATGCGAATTGATACGAGAGTTACGTTGTCCCGAGCAATGCATCGAACTAAGTTGATCCGAAGAGTTGCCTTGTCCCAAAGAATGCATCGAGTGAATCGATGCGAAGCACCGCATTGCCCCGAAGGATAAGTGCGTTGAATCGGCTCGAAGATTCTAAGAAATCGAATCGACCAAGGTGCAAGTCCGAATCGATGCAAGTATTGATTTTAGTTGGTTTCATATACAGGCTATACGTTTACGCGAAAATGTTAGAGGTCGATCTTTTGCCTTATTCAGTAAGGGGTCCGCGAAACCAAATCGACGCCTTGCGATGGACTGAGGCGTTGGCACGGTAAGCCAAATCGGACGTATAATTCAATAAAACACGAAGTGCTCGAATGGCTAAGTCAGGAGAGTTGCCCGTAAGGCGAAGTTATAAAATCGAGCCGCATCGGCTCGACAAAACGACAAGGCATATCGACTCAAGGTGGGGGGACATTGACTCTCTTTCCTACTCCTTCATGCCCAAGTAAAATATATATCATTGTATGCTGAGTTAACCTATCAACGCCACAGGCGTGGCTCGATAGAGAGATAAACATAGTGCGTATCGAACATTAAGATAGAACAATTGAAATGAATCGTACATCAAATGTACGAGTCACTATGGAACATGGAATATCGCAAAGGCGACCGCCTCGGTGCGCAAGCCATAAGAACATGGGATAACTGTATCGACGAGTGCCCCAGTGCATAAGTCATTTCGTGCCCCCGCACACGAGTTAGCGTGCTAGAACATTGAAGGACTATATCGGTGCGAGTCCCTTAGGGCACGAGCGATAGAACATTGAATACCTTATTGAGGCGTGCCTCAGTTGCACGAATCGGAAGAATGGAACATAAGTATAACGCGTTGAATACTAAGGCGTAGAATACGAAAACACGACTTCGAGGCGTGCATTGAATGCACGATGCAAGGAAAGACGGCGAATGTGCGCAGCTGCACAATACTTACAAAAGATGGCATCGTTGCGACGAGGAGAATAGTTATGGCACGGATGTGACATAACTGTCGATGCGGCACGGTGCCTTTGAAATGTCCATGGCCTTCGGGGCGTTCGTTGAGGACATTGGGGCGTTGTGCCAATTGAAATAGAGATAAGCGAAACTTGCTTGGTTGTATGAAAGATAAGATGCGTTGCATGGTCAAATGGACTTAAAGATATTAAAGCCCGTGCATGGGTATTCCCTCGAACGTGGCGCACCAGGACGCTGGGACCGTTCGGCCTAGGAGGGACTGCGTTTACGGTATTGTTGGTGCACTTCATTTAGACGGGTAGCGACCTTCTGGTGAATGTGATAAGCCACTTGCTGCGATTAATTCGGTGGCCTCTGATGTTTGGTTAGCAACCGTACAGAGTTAACATCGTCTTATGTTTCGATTCGATAAATATAAGTCCATTCTAGCCCGGAAAGCTAGTGACCTTCATATAGTTAAGGACGATGGGTTGAAAGTGCAAGGTATATATCGTGCACATATAGACTCTGAATAGAGGGCACTATAACATGACAGGAAATCTGATAGGCGTATTTGCCTTGCGTCGGTGCAAGGGCGAGTGCGTCGATATTGGTAAGTCGCGCCACAAAACGAACACGAGATTGCTTGCCTGTTTACTTATGCAAATTGAATAACATGCTTGCCATGATAACATGCTTACAGGTTTCGAATATGCCATGAACTCATCCTAAGGAGAACATAGAAAGAGAACTAAATTGTATGTTTGCATGGATCAATACAATACTAAATGTCGGTTTGTTAAGTGGGTTTTTGATCAGTACAACGAGGACGAAAGTACTTATCTCCCACTAGTTTGCTAGCAGGTTCAGGGATTGGTCTGCTCGCAGTGGAGCTTCGCTTGAACGCGTTGAGGCTTGAAATGCCGAAGCATATTGAGGCATGCAACCGCATTGATGCTCGGACATGTAAAATGATTGATACGGCCGAGATATAGAAGGCATGATGTATGGAACGGTGAAATCCTTTGTGGACAAGAGAGAACCTGAGTGTTTATATTCAATCTGGCATATATTGTTGGGCTATCGAAAGCCTTTGTAATCTCGTTTCGAATATTAATAAAGAGAATTGTTTCGTATACCCTGATTTCCTTTCGTTGTTAAAAAAATTAACTCGAAGATAACCATTTGAGAACTTGTCATCTTGCCTTGCACGAGCGCAACTCCAGGCTCGTGCGGCATCACGCCCCCTGCGAGGACGATGATTCGGGTGATTCCGAGTCGGGGCATGACAAATTGGTATCAGAGCTCTAGGCTCAATTTTCTCTGGACGTTTGTTTTGTTTCAATTCCAAAGAGTTGCCCACCACCACTTGAAATCACTCTTGACTCTACTCGATGCCGCACTGGATGTTCCATACAATAAGTCTAATACAAATCATGTAATTTTGTCGCGTATTGTTTTGGAAATTACATGGTGTTGCTGGAAAAGTCGTGAAAGGTTTGTTGCTGTAAGTGCAACAAGTTGCGAGATGTGAATTCAAGGAATTATTGCTGCGGATGCAACACGTCGTGAATTGTAATTTGAGATATTCGTTGTTTGCAACGATCGATATGAGAAATATTGGTTGCATCGATACAATGATAGTCGTGGAACGTTGCTGCAGCAATTGCCACGCGTTGATTGTAAATGATGTAGGGTATATCCAATTGTAGGGTATATCCAATAATTTGAGATATTCGTTGTTTGCAACAGCTACAGAACGTTGTAATCAAATCGTGGAGCGTTGCTGCACCAATTGTAGGGTATATCCAATAAACTAACCAAGTCTGGGTCCACTTCAACAGCTACAGAACTACCATTCACATAGTGGACCCTAAGCATGACTTTCCTACATAATTATACAAGTATGCACACATATAATAACATGCTTACAAACAACATACTATAGTGGACCCATTCAGAAAGCAAAACAATGAATAGACTCAACAATGAATAGAGAGGAAAGTATAACTTACAGTGGGAGACTGGCTTTCATCATATCATCTACCAGAGGAAGCTCTGAACGAGAAAGGGGTTTTTTTTTTTGGGATTGGAAAATTTAGGACTTAGCTAAGATCTGAAAAAAGAGAGAAAAATGTCGAAGGTGCTCAGAAGGAAGAAATACATAATCAATCTTTCATATATTAAAGGAAAAATTGCAAAAATTTTGAATATTACCTGACTTGCAGACTTTGGCATGGGAGCTGGACGATCTTCCTGTAACACACGACTAGATCGAATGGAAGGGACGTGATCGAATGGAAGGGGGTTAGGTAAGAGTCGATTACGGAATGGAATTTGGGGATTAGGTTACGGAAGGAAATTGGGGATTAGGTTACGGAAGGAAATTGAGGATTATTTGGGGATTAGGTCTTCGAGTGAAAAGAGAGTTTGGGAGAGAGAGAGGCGGTTAGGAGATTATTAAGAGGGGGGGGGGGGGGGTAGTTTAGGAATTCCATAAAGAGTTTCTAAGGGCTGTAAGTCAACAGTTCAAAGCAGGGGTATTTATGTCCAAAAATTACCACGAATGAGGGTTTCTGTTAGTGAGGAACGGAAACTATTAGAAGTGGGGGCTGTTCTTAATTAATGCAAAACTGTGGGGTGCACCCTTAATATGGGTAATCCAAGTGGGGGGTAAGTCAAAATTTCTCATTATTTTTTTGAAGCACATTCCATCCAAATTTTATTGCAAATAAAAGTTCGTCGTGAACAAAACAGTGTTTTTATTCATTTAGTTACAAAAACAAATACATCACCCAACAACAAACACAACTATTAGCGACAAAAAATTTGACGAGACGTATTTCAAAAGCACAATCTATGAAGTTGGGATACCAAAATCTAACCGTGAAAAAGATAAAGATGCCAAAGATGTAATATGAATTCATAAAAGCAAGTAAAATTTTGACTTTCATCCCACTTTTTAATATAAATTTGTACTTACATCCCACTTTTTAATTTAATTACACTTACATTCCACTTTTTGTCACGAAAGATATTTATTTTGTCACGAAAAATATTTTTTGTGACAAAAAATAAAATATAAGTTTAATAAAATTAAAAAATGGAATGTAAGTACAAATTCATATTAATAAGTGGGATCAAAGTCAAAAACCAGACAGCATAAAACAAGTCGGATAACGAGGAGGGCCACAGCAGACAATATGATCAAGATGGATCTCCAATGTTCAGGGAGAGACGGTGGTTGTGTCTTAAAAGGACTATTGCATACTTTGTTATCACACAAACCAGACACCATTTGTATATATATATAAAAAATTCTTTAAAAAAAAGAAAAAAGAAGAAGAACAAAAACATCTACATAAAAGTTCCAGGGAAATAGAAAACCAACCACTTATCTTCTACTATATAAGGAGGCTTCAAAACGGCTGAAAAGTAAGCCGTCTAAACCGTATGTATATCATGGTCCATTTTATTTAAAAAAAAATTAAATTATTTAAAAAATTGTTGAATATATAACTCAACAAACAAGAAGAATATCTCACACCTTAACCATATGAGTTAGAAGAAATATTTGACTATAATTTGATAATATTCTTATTATACGTTACTAGTCTACATGTACTTGCTTTGCACGTATTTCAATTAGAATATCATAAGGTCAGCTACCGTTTTTTTCGTCTTTTTTATGTGACTATTTATGTGTGTGCTTTCTTTTTACAATGCAAAGGGATTCGAAGTACGAATTTTGTTCTTTTTTTTTAATTTTATATTGAGAACAATAACATTTGAAAAATGGTAAGGACAAACAAATTCATTACCATTGGAACTTGAAGAGTTGTATGGAAAGAGGAGACTTTATAGCATGCAAACATTATTACTTTGACTCTTAAACATAAATATCATGCAAGGTGACATAATAACATTATGTTTATAAAATAGAAAATTTTTGAGTGGCACCCCACTTATATTACCCATATTCGTAGTGCACCCCACATTGTTCTACATATACATAAGTCACCCCACTTCTAACAGAAAACGTCAAATAATAACGTTGGTGGCCTTTAAAACACTTTCCATGACCGTAATACCCCTCCCCCTTTTCTTGCTGTTGAGTGGAAGAAATTTATATTGAAAAACCCGAAAATGCCCTTCCTCCTATTCGTAGTGCACCTCTGTAAGCTCTCCCCCCAACCCAATTCCAAAACCCTAGGATTTCCGATTTCTCCCCTCCTCCCCCCCAATTCGAATCCCTACATTGTTTATTGGTTCAAATTTTGGAATATTGTTCGATTTGAAACCCTAATTTTGTCTCCTTTGTGCAATTAGGGTTTTGATCAGCATGAGCATCGAGAGCCCCGGCCGGGGACGCGAGAGCTAGAGTTAAATTCAGGTTTTTCCATGGGCGATGGAGGACTCACGCTTGCGCCCTGTCAGCATGCCGCGGAGAGCGTCTTCTCTTCCTCTTCTAATTGCTTCTGCTCCGAGAAGAAGATGAGGAAAGGCGACGCCTGTTCGGAGAAAGACCGGAGCTTGGAGGAGAAACCGAGGGGGAAAGAGCTGGAGAGGCGGTCCAATGGCGGCGGGGAGCTGGAGGAGTTCAATGGGGGCGAGGTGGAGCTGGGGGAGTTCGTGCCGGAGAAGCCGGCGAGGAGGAGCGAAGCTGATAGGAGGCGGAAGAAGGGCGACGGTGCAGTGTCGAGGTCCGAATTGGAGAAGGAGGAGTTTGCTCCGGAGAGGCCGACGAAAAGAGAGCCCAAGTTGGAAGTGGAGAAGAAAGGTGGCAATTTGGGCAAGGGAGAGTACGTTTCGGATGGCTGGCCTAAGTGGGAAGTCGAGAAGAAGGATCATCATGGAGAAGGGAGAATCCATTCCGGATAGCGGAGAAGGGAGAATCCATTCCGGATAGCGGTCACAGGAGGAAAGACGGTTGATAGTCGGAAGCGGCCGTTACTGTCTTCTCCATTGAATTCCGATTCCAGAAAATCCTCTTGGGCTCCCGAAGAAGAACCGGGCGAGTTCAAGTACGAATCGAGCAACGGGAAGACCCGAGATAAGGACCACCTCTTGGAAAGCTGGCAGAAATGGCATTGTAGTGAATCCGAGAGCAGTGGTCGGAAGTGCCGTCAAGAGCTCAGCGATAGCACACGGTCGAAGAGCCGAAGGAAGTCAGAAGAGAGAACTCCACCTCGAGATGGTTATCCCGAGAGGTCTCACGGGAATCCACCTTTACTGTCATCAAAGGCTTCTTCTTCTATTAGGCACTCGTCTTCTAAGCATCATGAGCCGTTTGCTTCGTCGCGATGGTCCGTTGATAACAGGGACCGAACTCCAAGCCATTCCGATAGGTCTCCAGCAGAAAGATCTCGGCACCATGATAACAGGGACCATCGCGATAACAGAGATTGTACTCCAAGTCATTCTGACCGGTCTCCCTTGGGAAGAACTCAAACTCGACATCATGATCACAGGGACCATCATGATTATAGAGATCGCACTCCAAGTTACTCGGACCGGTCTCCTGTGGAAAGATCTCGTTACAGAGACCGCACTCCGAGTCACGCTGATCGGTCTCCTGCGGAAAGAGCTCGTCGTAGGGACCACAAGGACCGGTCCCCACACGACCGCAGGCGGGCTTTTGATGTCCGGGAGCGGAACAAGAAGAGTGGCGGTGGCGAGAAGCAACAACCGGGCAGGCACGAGGACAGGTCGGGACGAAGGGAGTCTGGTGGTAGGGATGGTACAAGGAGCAGTTCACAGATACGGTCGCGTAGTGGCACTTTTTTCGATGACAAACCTAGTAAGAAGGAGGCGTCGCCTGATTCGGTTAAGGAATCCGGTGAGCTTTCCCCTCCCCCTCCGCCTGATTCCGTTAAGGAATCCGGTTAATGAAAAACCCGAGAATTTATAGGAGGAAGGACATTTTCGGGTTTTTCAATATAAATTCCTTCCACTCAACAGCAAGGAAAGGGGGAGGGGTATTACGGTCATGGAAAGTGTTTTAAAGGCCACCAACGTTATTATTTGACGTTTTCTGTTAAAAGTGGGATGACTTATGTATATGTGGAACAATGTGGGGTGCACTACGAATATGGGTAATATAAGTGGGGTGCCACTCAAAATTTTTCTATAAAATACTCAAAGACATTTTAGGAATTCAAAAATCTTACCATAAAATTTTTCTATTATATAGCAGAATAGATTATACTGTGCATTTACTAGTCACGAGAAAATCTACAGAGTTGCTATAAAAAGTATTGCTTCTCTGTTGCTTGCTACCAACATTAAGTTGGGGCAAAAATAAGAGAAGATCCTTTACAAGCTCAAGGTTTCAAAATCAGCAAAAATCACAAACTAATTACTCTAGCAACCACAAAAGTAGAATAAAATAATGGAGTTGGTGCCGATCCCCAAGAGTTACCAGAAGCAAGTGATTCAAATTGGAGTTCCGAGCCAACAGAAACATTTTTCAGTTTGGTTTATTTGATGGTTGATATATGATTATTATTTGTTATTTTTTTCCATTCTAGTTTGTTTCTTAGGATTAGTTGTACAAAACTCATCTCATCTGACTCTTGTGGTCAGTGAGAAGAGGCATAACCTCTTTGGCTAGATGGACGGTCTCAAGATCGAACCGCAGAAAAGACGTAGCAGTGGATCCAAGTAACATGCAACGTAGCGTGCACAAAATTTTGTACATTACGTCGGACATCTCAAAAAAAAAAAAAAAAAATTTAGTTGTTTGTTAGTATGTGATTCTCAATACTTCCTCTTGACCCTGTCCAACAAATTATATATCTCACCATTCACTTAGAAGACCTACAATGTTGAAACATACTTCAGACGCAATATCATCGTCATTGAATCGACTGTTGATCTAAAAGTTAATTTCAACTGTATCCCATAACAAAAGGCCAAGCTCGAGAAAATGACATGAAACCTCATCCACAGGAAACAAGCTCCCCCATGTCATGTGGCTTCAACCATCTATTTACTAGTGGATAACCCGTGCCATAATGGCACGGACATGAACCTGGCCTTCTCGACATAGGCGTGCAGGCACCGGGCCAGCGCCAGGGAGTTCCGGACGGAGACGTGGCCTCCGAACGCGGCCTTCTCGACGTAGGCGTGGAGGCACCGGGCCAGCGCCAGGGACCCGAGTCCGGCGGAGGCGGACACGGCAGAGACCACGGTGGCGGCGTTCGGGGCGGCGCGGGGCGTCCGAGGGCGACGACGGTCCAGGAGACGACGTCCCTATGCGGCATTCCGTCAAACACCCGCAGGGCTTGGTCGGCGGAGCCGCGTCGGGAGTAGGCGGTGAGCAGGACGGTCTGCACGAAGGGGTCGGGCCGGAATCCGAGGAGGAGGGTGTGTGCGTGGAGCGACCTGGTGGCGGCGGCGGCGGTGGTGGTGTTGAGCAAGGAAGAGAAGGTGTGGGAGTCGGGAGGGATGCTGCGGCGGAGCATTTGGGAGTAGATGGAGAGTGGGTCGGCGGAGATGGTGATGGCGGCGTTGAAGGAGAAGGGGTTGGGGTTGGTCATGACAGAGAAGAGGGAGGCGGCGAAGGAAGGGTCGGCGTCGACGACGCGGTGGAGGAGGCTGCTGGCGACGAAGGGGTTGCGGAAGAGGCCGACGACAACGGCATGGACGAGGATGGAGCGGAGGCGGCAGAGGGAGGGGCGGTGCAAGAGGAGCTGGAGGCGGTGGTGCCGTTGGAACGACCGGTTGCTCCGCACCCAACATGGGACCTCCTCCCCTCTTATAGAGAGAGGGGCAATTTAGTCCTTTCATCATCGTTGAACCAAAGCACATGGGTCGGACGAAAAACCCACTGTGCTTTATATATTATAGATAAGTATTCAAAATCTTACTAAATTTTTAAAGATTTCTCAAATCATCAAAAAAATGGGAATTATGAGTCCCTCCAATTATCACAACTCATTCCAAAAGAAAATATTCCATTAATATTAACAAAAATATTATTTTTTAACCATGCTATAACTGAAAGTGATAATGAAAGTAAGAATATTGTCACCAAACGAATCACACAAAAGGGAATAATCTATGCATAATCACTATAGATCTATGCATAGTTCAATCGCCGAATAGGCGATTAAACAAAAAGATTGCAGAAATATGCCGAAAGAGCCTATTTTTTCAATGCTTGCAAGCTTTCAAAGTATATGGTACCAAGAAATGAAAGCATTTAAACTCAACATGGGACCTCCTCTCTGATAGATAGAGAGAGAGGGACAATTTAGTCCTTTCATCATCGTTGAACCAAAGCACATGGGTCGGACCAAAAATCCACTGTGCTTTATATTATAGATACACACTATTCCATCATATCTCGATAATGGCCAAGTTTTGAATAGTTTGCAGTTTCGGCCGGTACCGATCCGACACGGACGATACCGATACGATTTAGCATGTCCCCATTCGATACCGACTGATACCCGGTACTAATCGATACCGATATTGAGGGTCTCTTTCTGGCAGGGCCGGCCCTGGTCTGGGACGGCCAGGACGATCGCCCAAGGCCCCCGGATCATGAAGGGCCCCAAAAAAATAGTTTAAAGATAAATATGTTAATAATTTTGGATCTTAAAATAGAACTAGTATATATTATGGACCCTCTTAGACACAAAGTTATTGTGGTGTAGTGGTTAGTACTTTAGACTCCTTACAAAAGGTCTTAAGTATAATCCTTGGTTGCAACTATTTTTGTAAAAAAAAAAAAAAAAAAAAAATACATTATGTATGGTGGCCTTAGTTTAAAATTTTGTCATGGACCCCCATGAGCTCAGGATCGGCCCTGTTTTTCGGTCAATTCAGTAAAAAAAAAATTTAAACGAAAAAGACCAATCAACAAGAATGTAAAAGCATGTGAGGTTTTAAAAACATGTAAAAGAATAAAACTTAACTTATCTATGGCATATAAATCAATCGGCAAGAGTGACTACTATCTCATTAATTTAAAAACTACTAGAAAATAACATAGAAAATACTTAAATTATGTCTAAATATATGAAGTATTTCTTCTAAAATATTACTGATTTATTAATAATTATTTGTTTTCCGAGATCCAAAAATTCGATATTCTGATCCGAAACAGCCGATGTTACTGCTACCGCCAACCCCGAGACTCATAGAAATGGCCTGATACTGATTCCGAGACCGTGAACCTCTACTTTTGAGATGCTTCAGGTTCAACAATTGTTTCATCTTTCACTCTCTTCCCTACAAATCCATCCTTATCTTTCCCTACTGAGTACTGATATTTCTCAGCAAGTATGCTGTTAACCACACGAAATATGATACAGTGCACCTAGAAAACACTTGACACGGTTGTCTCCGTTGGTTGTCATAATTCTTCTGCAGTAGCTTACCTATACTATGGTCGCCACATGTGAAGCAGAAAAGAAAGTTCAACTAACTGCATTACTCGCTGTCCCTAATGAACCAAAAATACTTCCTACTGTAGTTATCAAGCCGTGAATAAAGTTCTTTTCCAACTACATAACTTGAAACCGAACTCATCTGGTACTTGTGGTCAGTGAAGGGAGGATAAGCGGACGGTCTTGGGATCGAACCGCAGGGGAGGTGTGTGGGTGTGTGTGTGTGTGTGTGTAAATTGGGGGGCAACAGGTGCAAATGGTATGCAACGCAGCGTGCACAAAGTCCTTTGCAACCTTAACAATGAATATAATATTTCATAAGTTCATAAAATTAGAAGAGAAACCAAAATCCCACAAGCTTAATCACTTGATTATCATATAAAGTCTTGTACAACCTGTATCCAACGCCTCATATAAAAACATCACATAATTTCAATAAATGCTGAGACCCACTATATACCATATAATCCTGTAGAGTAAGCAACACAGAGAGTAATCCGTACTTCATAACTCAACAAGAATAACAACGATTGGAAACAACAATGAGGCTGCTTGAATCTCTCTCTCTTTGATTCAAGAATTTAATTTTAATCCATATTGGTCTGCACATTTCCTACCTAGTCTGTTTTTTTACCTAATGCGATGATATATGTCGGTCAAGAAATTGAGACCTTCTGATTTACTAGATGAATGACAAGACATTAATGAACATCATGGGAAGAATTCATTGTCAATTGTCAATTCTACATGCACAGGATGACTAAATACAGAATCTGTCTGGTGAAGACTATATCTCTACATTTTGCTCTTCCTTGCATCTTCCCATTTCTTGAGCATCACCTTGCAATAATGTCATGAAAACTAATTTTCTTGACAAGGTTGTCTAAACTCAGAGTGTATATACTCAGTATCAATGTAGTCTAGCATTAAGAAAAATACAATAAACAAAGATGCATTGAGGTCCAAGATATTGAGGGAAAGCTAGGATTGATGGTGAATAAAAAAAAATGCAGATCAATACCACAGGTGGCAAGTGTGTATAGTGTGGACTGCGGAAATTTTCTGGTATGAAACAGGCTGAATAATAGATGAAGTACAAGGGAAAGGAGAAAGAAAACAATAAGTTTCTAAGAAATGCTATTCATCACCCAAGTATTTTGGGTGATACAATCTCCCGTGACATGGCAGCTGACATGCCATCTCGGTTTCCTATTTTAAATTAGATTTGGAAGAAGAAGAAGAAGAAGAAGAAGAAGAAGAAAATACGAATTTGAGGAAAATGTAATCTTATAAGAATTCTAGATTGAGCTGCTTTGGAACGATATCAAAGAATATCAAATTAGAATTCTCTTGTTCATATCTATAATTATACTCTCTTTAAGCTCCACATAATTTAGTTTAAAATTATGGGGGGAAATTAAATTGTGCTTCTTTTTTCATCTGATAAATATCCAAACACATAATCTAGTTTAAATAGAAAAAACATAAATGTCAGGTCAGCTGCCACGTCATGGGAGATATATCACCCAGAAAACTTGGGTGATGAATGCACTTCTGTAAGTTTCTTCAGAACCCACTCAACTCCAATTAAGAGGACCCGCTCGATGCCTAACCCTTTCTCAAACATGGGAGAGAGATCCTACTAACAGGGTATCAAAAACTTATATACATCCTCATTATTTCTCTTAATGATGTAATATAGAAAAATTTCATACCAAAATAGTCAAGTTACTCGCCTCCTACACTAGAAATGTAACTTTTAAACTCCTAGAAGGCATTTGCTTATCAACAAAAGGTAGACACTTAATATATATCATGTTCTCTTTTAGCCATCAAACAAATATCATCTAGATCAGACAGCAAAATTAAAGGTTACATCGCTCAAGATATCTAGAAAAGTAGGTGACAATCACGGTATGCTACACAGGTATAAGCAGATCATTTAGCTTCCACTTAACTCCATTACAATCATAGGCTTTGTAGGTTAAATAGAGGAAGGTGAACCACAATTTTTAATGGACTTGCAGGGTGGAACTGTGAGATATTAGCATATGTACATCCCTAGGTGGTTGTGTGGGAGAGTGACCAGGACGAAGGGTTGCTTACAACATTCTACATCAGAAGTAGTAGAACATTCGAATGAAATTTGAGTAATTTGTGTCAATATGGATGAACCCTCCATGTTGAAAATCAGAAAGATAAACACTGGCACAAAGAGGCTCACAGAAATTGCATATGTGGTTCCATGATGTAAAGCCACTACAGGTAATAACACATCTATGCCTATCATTGAGTCATATCAAGTTCTACAAAAAGGCTCAATAACAATGTGAGCAGTTCCTAAAATACAATGGAGCACGAATATGAACCATCTGTGCGGCACTACGGGTAGTAATCCAAGCACAAGATTAAAATGCTCACTGGCTAGGGTTAACATGAGGCGCAGAGAGAGTCGAGGAACACGAGAATCTCATCCATTTTAGGGAAGGAGATATTCCTGAAGAACTAGAAAAGATGCATTTATTCCTAAATGCCTTGTAGTACCAGCCTAGAAGTACATGAAGAATAAAAATCTCGACACAGATTCGGTCGTGTCGAAGATCGACATGCTATATTATGTCGATAGTATTCATTATTGACAAACTTTAACCATTGTTTTAAGTTGTACATTTATAGATTCTGACATTCATCCTATCTTATAATTATTCCGTTCTAAACTATCTATTTCAGGTGTACTTTGTCTAAAAGCAAGCAACTAAAGAAAGTATCAATTGCAAGTGAAGGATACAATATCGTTAAATATTATTTCGTTCAAAGTTAACGTGAAACAACAAATAATACATAAAATTATGCCAAAATATCTAGTATTTTTCTAGTTTTTCATAAAAAAAACTATTTGGCATCCCAAAACCATGAACTACAAAACTCAGACCTAAACCCACGAAACTAAACCACAGCTCATACCAATACTCATAAGAAGGGCCCTAGACTGATTCTGATACCGAACCTTGATAAAAACTTAAGAAATTGAAGAATCTGTGAAATTTCATGTTTGTTTGAGCCCCGTTAACATGAATTTTTTTACATGGAACTGGTTTGCCCACTAAGGACATCTCCTTATCCTACATCCACCAACTCTCCAAACCGTCTTTCGTACCAAGCATATGAAATGCTACTGCTACATTGATGACCTGACTTCATCTCAGTTCATTACAATTGTTTCAACAGTACAGTCAATATCCTAGTTTTCATTAAAAGCTACATTCAAGTTTCCCGGAAGTCCACAATCCTATCTTTTCTAAGAGTAATTCTTTAATTTGCAATAACTCGTGTTCTAAGACTACCTGGTTTCGTCACTCTTTGGTCTTTATCATATAATTTAAACAGCCTCTACAACTATTTCCTACAGTTTTATATATCCAACACAATAACATATCAAAGTGGCATACCTAAGATAATAATGAATATGTTAACAGGAGAAGAGAGAATGCTAACACAGACACGGAAATAACATAAAGATTACTATCTTTACATAAAACAGACTAATGGAAAACAAACTAACTCATAACACTTACGCGCTACACTAACAAAGCAATAAGTACAACAGTAAGTCCAATGATTCTAATATAGTAACCATGTACTATCAAAATCTGGAAAGACCCAGACCAATAGATTCTATAAATATACACTTCTATAGTTTTATTACAGCACATATTTAACAAGTGAAGGCGACAAGCACCAAGTAATTTTGCGGCCATATCATAATCCAGAACAAGAAATAACAACATTAAGAGCGCAAATAAATTCAAGAGTATCAACCTACATTCTTAGAAAGTGAGAGGTAAAGCTTACTAATGACTGTAACCCATCATCTAAGAACTAAGTTTCCTCCGAAGATGATTCGACAATCCAGTCGTCCCTTCAAACAGCTCTGACAAATGGCTTTCCAAATCCTCCGGCGTGTACTTGATGTACTTGCCTGCATTCCTCACGGTATCCAAATGACTGCCGTACCTCCCCAAAAAGGACCGATATGCCGGAATAATATTTTCTGACATCGATAACCTCAGCTCTTCCCGGAGCTGAGGATCCGATACCTTCCACATCGTCTGGGTCTTGTATATCTCCTCGAATGCCAGATTAAAGCTCTTGAACCGATCTTTAACGTTCACTTTCGACACACCACCGATGCTTAAGCTCCAGACCCCACTCATTCCGTCATCCTTCAAGAAAGACAATGCCCGAGTCCAGGAAGCTCTCAGGTAGCGATTGTGGTATTGTCTGATCTGCCCGCGACGTTTCCGGACCCAATTCTCGCCCAGAAACTTCCCAAGATCGGAACCCTTAACTTTCTGTATAATATAAAGCATATTATTCATTAAAAATATAAACTGCAAGGCGGCATCCTCATAAAGTTTCGCCTTCTCCTCTAGATTCGACTCCAAATACGAGATCAAAAGCCGCAACCTACATCCCAACGACGTCCTGCTCTCACCGCAATCGGCACCATCGTCCCCAACGAAGTCCCTGTCGTCAAGAAGCGATTCGAGAGAACCGCTGTATTCAACCAGCAACTTGACGTAATTCATGACGTATCGCGTCAAAGGGTGAATCTCGCCGCTCAGCAACACCTTCCTCGAGGTCTCATTCTGAACCGCGTTCCCAAACTCGTTGATCGTTCCCCCCACGGCTTCGCCCAACCGGACCATTATGTCCTCTGCCTCGGAGACAATGAAATCGCTCTGGAAAAGGTCTTTCAGCTCGGGCATCACTTCCGACAGCGCATCGTACATGTCAAGGATCCGGAAAAGCTTCTCGGAAGACCGACGGCCGATCGCAATCGCATCTCCGAAGTTGAGCAGATGCATTACGCACCCCTTGCTGCTCTCGATAAAGCATTCACGGACGAGCTCCTCGGAGAGCGCGAATATTGTCTCGCAGAGGCGGCGCTCGCCTGAGAGAAGAACCCTAACTACGATCCTGACCGCCTGAGTCCACTTCCTCATTTTATCGTCCAAATTCCTCCACTCGATCTTCTGGACCTCTTCGATGCTCATCCTATCGATTCCAAGAACCGACAAGCACTCGTCGAGAGTCTCTCTCCTTACGGAGCTGTAGACCTGGCAGAGCTCCCTATGGTACTCCGCAGCGATCATCCTATCGGCAATCTCGCGCAGCTCATCGACGGCGTCGGGGTGGACGAGGTCGATCTCCCGCTGCTCCTCGGAGATCGAGAGGCGGCAGGTCCGCTCGTCGATCGCGCTCTCCTGGCGCCGGTGGTGGTGTTGGGACGAAGGATCGCCTTCGGCGGAGGAACTGGCGTCGAGATCTTCGTTGCTGTCGAGCGAGAGGGAGCTGCGGCGGAGGGAGCCGTGGATGGCGGTGGCGGAGTCGAGGGGGGCGGTGTTGCGGATGAGGAGGTGGCGGAACTCGTCCTCGAGGCGCGCCATGGCGACGTGGACCAGCGCGTCGGCCTTCGGTCCGCCGAGGGAGATGGCGGCATCGACGGCGGAGAGGTAGTCGGAGCGGTCGGCGTCGGAGGACTCGAAGAGGAGGGAGACGGAGTCGTCCCAGCGGGAGATCCGGAGCTCGAGATCCGACAGATCAGCAGTTAGAGATCCTTCTTCATCTTCTCCTTCTTCTTCTTGTTTATCGGCGGGGGATGGGGAGGTGAGGAGGTTGGTGAAGCGGTGGTCGAAGCCGGAGAGGATGCGGAGCATGTCGTCGGCGGAGGACTGGTTGGTGGCGAGGCTCCGGACGATGTGGTGGGCGGTGGCGAGGACCTTGTCCCGCTGGCCATCGGCGGCGGAGGAGGGAGAGACCGCCTTGTCATGGCCGTCGGTCTTCGCCGACGCCGCCATGGGTAGGGTTAGGGTTTCAGAGGGCTAGGGTTAGGGTTTCAGAGGGAGGAGGACGACGACGAAAGCCTTTGATGACAGCAGACAGTTTGGTCTTCGATTCTCTCTCTTCTGTTACGGTCATACTATACTTTCATCATGGTTTTTTTTTTCATTATTTCACTTTTATATATATTTTTTTATATTAAACCAAAGTCCGTGGACTAAAGTCATCCAGTCGACTTTGGCCCAAAAATCGTAAATAAACGCCATCTAGCTATCCTCATTAGGACTCGATCCTGAGACCTCCTCCAACATGCCTACGATCTTATCGCTAGACAGCGTGCGGCATTCACTTTTATATACCGTAAAAAATTTCTTTTTCTTTATTTTTTTTAGATCTGAATTTTATACCGACTTAAAATTTTATATATATTTTTTTTCATAATACCATTTTTCTTCATGTATGGCCATAAAATTTTCTATATAGGCTAAATGGTATAGTGGAAAAGATTAAACAAAAAATAAAAATTCAGTATCTAAACTTTATAAATGGACATGACATGACTTAAACTCTAAACTGGTATAAAATTCAGGATTTGAACTCTAATTAGCCTTTTTTTTTTCTCCCTCTGATGTAATTTGTAAATTATTTATATTTGATATCGGAAAAAAAAAAATTTAATTTGAAACTTTTTTTGTTCTCTTTCTATTTAGGTCGCCATAGTGGGGAGGTGAGATAAAAATGGAGTGTGTGTGTGTGCAAGAAATTAAGGTACATAAGACAATTATAATCTTAGCCATCATATGTCACCATCTTCTTAGACTTTAAAAAGGTGGAGGTGATAATGTTGTCATTTGTATATTTATAATAATGTTAATGTCATCGTGGTATTAAATATTGCAAAAATATCCATGAAAAAATAGAATATTAGTACAAGTGCAAATTAGCTTCAACAAAAATATAGTAGAAACTAAGATAAACCTGTTGTAACTCATATGTCTCTACACATTCATCTTCTTGTAACCTACATGACCTTTGGCCCTTCATTTCTTCATAACCCCCAACCTCTCTCCCTATATAAATAGAGGTTAGAATAGCTTGTAAATGTACACTTGAGTAGTTGATAATATACGAGAAAACTTCGTCTCCGTGTGTTTGAGCTTTTGCCTTACAACACGTTATCAGCACTTTGCTCGTGCAACGCCGGAGACCCGACGTACCACTCGCCTCGACGTCCGCCGACCGTTGTCCCGCGCGCACCCCGTCGCTCGTTGCCGATCCCGCGTATCCGCAATCATTTTCTCACTTTCTTCCACCGTACGGTAAGAAAGGTAAAAAAAAAAAAATTGAAAATTTTTTGATAGCAGAAATATATTATTTCTGTTGTTACAATATTACTGTTATTTTGGACATAAAAAAAATATGACATTATTTAGACTTGGTGTCTGTCCTACACCTGATGTTGAACTAGATATCCCAGTATCTACAATTTCAGACTCCTTACAAAGTTTGATTTCCCTCTCATCGATAACTTTGCATGTTTCATTCCTATATTTATTTATTTTGGAACCATATGCATCAACACATGGAGTTATGTCACTTACACCGATATCACAAAGATAATTTCTAGCAAGTGTTCTAGGCAGTTTCTGCAATGCCATGATGAAAGATTTTATCAAGTCTATAGAAACTAAAATTCTAATAATAATAGTAATTTTCACTGAGTGGTTACTCTATGGACATTTGATGTAGTAAGAGTTTCTTCGAGGGAAGTTAGGTAAGATGACATTGGCAGCGAGTTTTTCGTGTTAGCATCATGAGTCATGAACTTTCTGTCAGTAATTCTCTTGGGATTCTTAGTCTGCACCCAGAACCCATTATGCTTTTCTTGTTAAGTGTGATTGGTGTTACTCGAGCATGAGGTTTTGAAGTTTTTTTTCAAACTTTTTATGCTTTAGCCCCTAGGGATATGTCTTATTGCCTGAATCATGCTAATTTTATGCATCTTTTGTAGTTTGTCTCTAAGAAGTTGGTTTCCTTAATAACATGTATGGATGCCACATATCACTTCACATATGCTTTATTACTTGAATACTGAAAAAAATGGATGATATCTTCTGAATTTTTTTTTTGGTGAGAAATATAGCACGGTATGAAAGGACACACTTCTTCATGCAAATCTTGATGAGAAATTTTTTCAAAATTTTATGTTGAAAAAGAAATTTTAGATGCTAACATTTTTTTAGTAATGATGGATTTGGAGAGCCCCGGCGAGCACCTCATTGCCATCTGCGCCCTGCCGAGCGCCTCAGTAGCAATTTCTTTATATTACTCAGTGAATTATTGTAACAGATGGGTAGTAAAAAAAAATTGTATTTTTTTTCTCGCTATTTTTTTGGCGTCGCTTCATTAGACGTCGAAAAAATAGTTGATATTTTTTTTGGTGCCGCTTGCTTAGGCACCAATTCTTTTGTGTGTTGTTGCTTGCCTATGTTGTACGTTTTTTTAGCGTAATGGCGTAAAAATTTGAAAAATGGTTTTGGCTACATAAACAAATTCTGGCACCGCCAAATTTGGGCCTCCCAAAAATAATCTTTTTGGTTAATAATTTTTCAAAGGCAACGCTCATTTTGAGCACGCACTAAATTGTCACCTATTTTGCACAGTTCGCAAATAGCGTGAATTTCTTGAAAAATCTTATTTATTCTTACATTTGACAAAAATTTTACGAAGTCTCTCCGAATAGGCTCACCTACTTGGGTATGATGTCAGAAAGAACTTGGGGCTTGGTTCTTAAGAGGTCCCCGGTGACCCTCCTCCCTCATTTTCTCGCCTGGTCATATTCACGTAGAGCTACTGAAAGGGGTTGACCGAATATTATTTTTTTGCTCAAATTGTATTTATAATTATCCATTTTTGCAAGAAACTTATTGACCTCTCTATATCGGCCCGTCGATCGATATAAGATATTTTTTAAACAAAAATCGTTTTTTCAAAACCGTTGTTTTTTTATTTACGATTGTTTGTTGTTGCTTATACAAACCAAATCCATATAAACCTGTCGTTTTATATGTTGACTGATCAAGATTTTTTCTCCTGTTGTAGAAAAATGTCGATCAAGATTGATTTTCCCATCCTTGAAGCCTCTGGCAAGAACTACTTCGACTGGACGCAAGACATCCAGAACCATCTAGATGCGCAGGGCCTCTTGGACGTCATCTATAACGAGGAAGAGCGTGAAGTGGAAGTCACTCGCTCAATGAACGTCAAAGCGATGATTCTATTCCGCAAGCATTTATCTGACGCCATGAAGGCGGAGTTCATTGAAATCTCCTCGCCGAAGACGCTATGGGACTCTCTGAAAGAGCGCTTCGACCACCAGAAGACCATATGGCTACCTAAAGCACGCCATGACTGGTTGAACCTGCGCTTCCAAGACTTCAAAAGTGTAACTGATTACAACAATGAAGTCTGCAGGATTCGATCACTTCTCCAATACTGCGGTGAGATATTAACCGACAGTGATCTATTGGAGAAAACATACACCACATTTCCTTCCACTGACAACTTGCTCCAGAAGCAATACCGTCAGTCTAAGTTTACCAAGTTTCTCGAGCTCATCACCCAGCTTTTACTAGACGAGAAGAACAGTCTCATTTTAATGAGAAACAACAATTCTCGTCCTGCTGGAACAAAGGCAATTCCAATGCCTGATGCAAACGCTCTCCGTGGACCAAATCCACGGTGGAAACGAGATAAGGGCCAGTCGTCCCAGCCAAGGAACAAAGGCGAGTTTAAGTCTCGCCACCCAAAGCGAGGTTCTAACAAGAACCAAGGACCTTTGACTCCTAGGCAGTCTCATGGTAAGAACCAACGGGCCAGTCGTCCCAAAGCGAGAGTGGAAGGCCAAGCGCCTACTCTCTGCTACAAATGTGGTGCTTATGGTCATATGCAACGGACTTGCAGGGCGACCCCCCAAGAAGTTAATAACTATCACAAGGGGCGCCGGGCCGAAGCAAATCTGGTCATTGAGTACGAAAATCTAAATCTTGAGACCCCCGATTTTGTAGCAGAAATGGAAGAATAAATCTCCATTTTCTATCTATGTTTGATTTAAGTCATGAAACTTTTGGTGGTTTGTATTTTCTGTTTTCTCGATAAATTAAAGTTCTATTTCGAGCACTTTCCTCAAACGTGTGACAAACTTTAATTTTTTTTACTTATAGGCATGGACCACGGGGCAGTGGATTGTCTGGTTGATAGTGGAACAACTCACACTATCTTGAGAGATAAATCATACTTTATCTCCTATACGCCTAAAGTAACCTCAGTGACAACCATTTCGGGACCCTCAACCCTTGTTCAAGGTTTTGGCAAAGCCCATTTTTCGTTGTCCAATGGTACTCCCGTTGAAGTATCAGAGGCCTTATATTCTCCAAGGTCCAGTCGTACCTTATTGAGTTTTAAGGATATTCGAGAAAACGAATTTCATGTTGAAACTGCTCGAGAACATGGCTTCGAGTATCTTTTCATTACCTCCACTCAGTACGGCCAAAAGCGTATCTTGGAGAAGTTGAAATGTCTTTCAAGTGGTTTGTATCTCACTACGATACAACACATCGAGAGTAATCTCATCATTCGTCGAGCGCCAGTTGATGAGAGGACTTTTATGCTATGGCATGATCGGCTGGGTCATCCGGGTCAAAATACGATGCTTCGCACTATAAATGCATCACATGGGCATCCTCTTGGAGGAAAGAATTTTGTTATAAATCCGAAAAGCCTATGCCAAGCTTGCTCGATTGGGAAGACAAATCTCAAGCCACTCCATGTGAAACCTACGAGATTGGTTTTCCAATTCCTTGAGAGAATTCATGGAGATATTTGTGGACCAATCCAACCAACATGCGGACCATTTAAATACTTCATGGTTTTGGTTGATGCATCGACTAGATGGTCACACGTAGTGTTGTTGTCCACCCGAAATGCAGCGTTTCCTAAACTCCTCGCCCAGATCATTAAGTTAAGGGCTCACCATCCGGATTATCCGATAAAGTCTATTAGACTTGATAATGCCGCGGAGTTTACATCGAAGACTTTCGATGACTATTGCATGACTTTGGGAATAAATCTTGAACATCCTGTTGCGTATGTTCATACCCAAAATGGCCTAGCGGAAGCTTTTATAAAGCGACTGCAAGTGATAGCGAGGACCTTGGTTATGCGCACCAAACTCCCACTATCTGCATGGGGCTATGCAATTTTGCACGCTGCAAATTTGGTCCGTCTGAGGCCCATGGCCACCCAACCACTTTCCGCGTACCAGCTGGTTACTGGATGTGAGCCTGATATCTCATATTTACGCGTGTTTGGGTGCCTAGTCAATGTTCCAATTGAGCCGATGAGACGTTCAAAATTTGGACCTCAGAAGCGACGGGGAATATATGTCGGTTATAACTCCCCGTCCATTATTCGCTATTTAGAGCCCTTGACAGGCGATCTCTTTACCGCGAGACACGCGGATTGTGACTTTGATGAGGCAATCTTCCCGTCGTTAGGGGGAGAAATGCACGCTAACGTTGATGAGGAACGACGTGAATTAGCGTGGCATGTGCCCGCTTTTGCTCATCATGATCCCCCCTCTGCACATAGTGATAAAGAAGTGCAGAGGATTCTAGGTCTGCAAGATATTGCAAATCAAATGCCAGACGCATTTAGCGACCTAGCAAAAGTCACGAGATCAATTATACCTGCTGCAAATGTGCCTGCAAGGATAGACGTCCCTGAGAGACGCCATGTTCCTGTGAAACATGTTGCTCCGGTCGAACCCGCCGAGCAAAGGATGCTGCCATCGGCCGTCCAGTCCGCCGCTATTCCCAAGAAGAAGGGAAGACCGGTTGGTTCCAAAGATGTTCTGCCCCGGAAGCGGAGAAATCTTGTTAAAAACGTTTTGCCACATGAGATCATTAAGGATCACGGCGATGTATTAGAAGAGCGCGTTCCAGATGAAACGCCTATTCCTAATCATACCGATAACCTCGAAATATCTGTCGAGTATGCTAGCTTAAACGATATTTTGAAGCGAAACGAAACTGTCATCGATGATGTGTTCATATACTCAGTGGCCACTGACATTATGAACAATGATGACATGGAACCTCGTAGTGTTGCCGAGTGTCAACGACGAACGGACTGGTCACAATGGAAACAAGCAATCCAGGCTGAACTAGACTCCTTAGCGAAAAGAAGCGTGTTTGGACCTGTTGCTCCAACACCACCCAATGTTAAACCAGTTGGTCACAAATGGGTTTTCCTAAGGAAGCGTAATGAGAGAAATGAGATTGTGCGATACAAGGCTCGCCTTGTGGCGCAAGGCTTCTCACAACGCCCTGGAATTGATTACGAGGAGACGTATTCTCCCGTAATGGACATCATAACGTTCCGCTACTTAATCAGTTTAGTAGTTTTCGAAAAACTGAATATGCAGCTCATGGATGTGGTCACAGCCTATCTCTACGGGGATCTAGACACAGAGATATATATGAAAGTCCCTGAAGGACTAAAGATGCCTGAATCAAGTAGTTCCCGACCACGGAACGCGTTCTCAATTAGATTGAGGCGTTCGCTATATGGATTGAAACAATCCGGGCGAATGTGGTATAACCGCCTAAGCGAATACTTGATCAGTTTGGGATACGTTAATAACGAACTTTGTCCATGCGTGTTTATAAAAAAATCCACTTCAGGATACGCAATCATCGCGGTCTATGTAGATGACATGAATCTCATAGGAACCGAAAAAGACTTGTCAGAAACTGCTGATATCCTGAAGAGGGAATTCGAGATGAAGGATCTTGGGAAGACACGGTTTTGCCTCGGCCTGCAGATCGAGCACCGTAAAGATGGAATTCTTGTCCATCAAGCGAACTATACCGAAAAGGTGTTGAGACGCTTTAGTCATTTTGACGTTAAGCCATCCGCTACTCCCATGGTCGTCCGCTCTCTAGACATTACTAAGGACCCATTTCGTCCAAAGGAGGACGACGAAGAGATATTGAGTCCTGAGTGCTCTTATCTGGGTGCAATAGGCGCTTTATTGTACTTGGCCCAATGTACTAGACCGGACATCTCGTTTGCTGTGAATTGCCTAGCTCGACACAGCACCGCGCCAACACGCCGCCATTGGAATGGCATAAAAGACATTTTCCGCTACCTTAAGGGTACTACGGACTTGGGCTTGTTCTATCCCTACGCGGTTTTGAGTGAGTCCAACGCTCTTGGCACTCGAAGCAACGCGACCCTTGTTGGCTACGTCGATGCGGGATACTTATTTGATCCGCACAAGGGGCGTTCCCAATCTGGTTATGTCTTTACCATTGGGAACACGGCGATTTCTTGGAGGTCTCGCAAACAGACCTTAGTGGCTACTTCAACGAACCACTCTGAGCTACTCGCACTTTATGAGGCGACTAGAGAGTGTGTATGGCTTCGAGCTGTTATTGGCCATATTCGAAGTACATGTGATCTTCCATATGACCCTGATGAACCTGTTGTCGTCTATGAGGACAATACCGCTGTTATTGATCAAGCGAAACATGGTTACATCAAAGGGGATGCTACCAAGCACATATCGCCCAAGTTGTTCTTTACACATGAACAACAAGCGCTTCAGAAGATTGAAGTGCAACACATTGGATCGGAGAATAACCGTGCAGACTTGTTCACCAAGTCACTGCCAAAACACTCGTTCCAGAAACATGTCAGAGCGATTGGACTTAGGAAGCTTTCAGAGCTAGCCTAAGTGAAACATGTTTCCTGCACCCTGTTGTGTGCATGTGAGGGGGAGCGCCCCAACAAGTGCCTCCCAACGCCCTGTTGTGCGTATATCCCGTACCCTGTTGAGTGCGAGTGAAAAGGGAAGCATCCTGATGTATGCTCGTGTACTCTTTTTTCCTTCGACCAAAGTTTTTCCCACTGGGTTTTCTTTGGCAATGTTTTTAACGAGACACAGTTCAAATCCCTTATTCACTAAGGATTATTATAATCAGGGGGAGTATCCAGTTGTATACTTCTAAACCATCGTGTACTCTTTTGTCCTTCGATCAGCGGTTTTTCCCACTGGGTTTTCCCTGACAAGGTTTTGACGAGGCACCTTTGCAATGGTTAGTTTACCCCCATCACACTGACCTGTGTGTACTCTTTTGTCCTTCGACCAAAGTTTTTTCCCACTGGATTTTATTTGGCAAGATTTTGACGAGTCACAAGTAGATGGTCAAAATTGTAAGATACAAGCTACAGACAGACGAAGAAACTCAGAGGTGTTTACAAGCAGAATTTCTGGAGAGCCAAGGGGGAGTGTTGTAACTCATATGTCTCTACACATTCATCTTCTTGTAACCTACATGACCTTTGGCCCTTCATTTCTTCATAACCCCCAACCTCTCTCCCTATATAAATAGAGGTTAGAATAGCTTGTAAATGTACACTTGAGTAGTTGATAATATACGAGAAAACTTCGTCTCCGTGTGTTTGAACTTTTGCCTTACAACAAAACCAAATAAAAATAGAAAAAATTATGTCAGCCTAAGGAAGGAACGAAATCGAAACTGTCCACCCATCCACCCACCCCACACACACTAACGTGTCTCCACATCCGACGAATGGAGAGGCACCATGTGGCATGGTTTCGGTGCAAAGCCCCCTCTCATTCCGTTTGTTAGGAGCAATTCAAAAAAAAAAAAAAAAAAAAACTCCCCCAACAACTTGTCCTTAAAACCCAAGTGCACTTTCACCACAAAAACTTATAATACACTTTTGCAAAAGAAAAGTCCTTTAACAAAAAAAATGTGAATACCATACAATTATAAATTGTAAAAAAGTACTTCACAAAATGTGGCTTGTGCATAAGTGCTTCCTTGAGGGTGGAGCAACACCCAACAAAAAGCACAATAATTCTCATTTGTCTCTCATGGTTGGATTCCTGACCAAGCCCCAACAAGCGCTATGCTGGCCAAATAAAACAACACAAGATGGCCTTTTGTTGTTCTATCTTCACATGCAACTACACAATATATATACATTCAAAGCACATCAAAGTTCAAAATTTTTGAGCTATTCGAAAAATCCACAAATATTTAGTTTAGCTGTATCAATCTTTACATGCAAAATTGAAAGTCCAGATACTGAGCCGTGTCCTGTGACCTACGATTGCATGGATACTCCGGAGTATCGTATCGGAGAATCATGTGTCCGTATCCAACTATCCGTGTCCGACATGTATTCTACACGAATCTTCCTCCACACATTTTTGTCACATACCTGAAAAAGGTTTGGCATGGTTAAAAACTAGTGCCTGTCAAAAATAACCAAGATAGATCAAGCAACATTTATATAATTTTCTAGAACTAGAACAATCCATAACACCTATAAACATATATTGTTTAAGATATGGTACAAATAATACATATGTATTCATGTGTATCAGTCAGGAATTAGTGGGACACCATCACTTCCTCCGGACGCCTCTCTTTTTTTTCTTGACTTTTTATTCTTTTTCATACTATTCATTAGGAAAGCAAGGAGATTCGGTTGTTTAACCGGAGGCAATGAAATTGTTCTCGAAACATCAGATATATAAACCATATTCATGTCGTACCTGTATCTTTCTGAACAGTCTCGTATTTATCTGCACCTAGTCGTTCATATGTTGTCGTGGCTGTTCCGTCCATCGGAGCTCGGAGCAGTGGGATGATCTGGTACAAAACTAAGAAAACAAAAACAAAAACTGCTCGAGTAAATTAGTATATTTTCAACAATAATTCCAAGAACAAAAAAAAAAACATATAAAAGGCACTGTAAATATTTCTCATGTTAGATTGTCCGATAAAATTACATTGAATACACTAACAAAAAAACGACAAATGTTTTATTTCACTGGTGAACCTTTTGCTATAAGTGAAAAAGATGGGGCTATACAACACAATAATCGGAATGTATCAGTTACAATCTCAGTCGATGTACAGAGCTCCCGTCCCGTCCCATCCCGTCCGCCCCCCGCACACAGAGATGACAGTGAATCTAAAATCGACGGGACTGTCACTGTCGATTCCACCAGTCGGGGATCCTCAACCTCCGGCTTCGGTGCACTGCTAGCCTGGCAGAGGGTAGCTTGTGCCGCACCTGGCGCCACAGCATGTTCACCGCATCTTCCCTCTTCGGAGGGTACTGGAATTCAAAGTGGTGAGAGATGTTCTTCAGCCTTGTCCACATCTCGACCCACTGTTCTTTGGAGACCTCTTTGAGCTTTGAGACCAGGTGGTTGGGTTGGAGAGCGTCTCGGACAGAGAAAAAAAGGGAGAAGTCGGAGTAGTCCAGATCGTCCTCAAAGGGGAGCTCGATGCGGTCGCTGACAATGACGGGGACACAATGGCTGACTATAGCATCAAACAGGCGGCACGATGAGGGGGTGTCGCCTGCAGGGTGCAGACAGAACTTGGACGACCGCATGCCTTCGGATGACTGGTGATGCCAACAGAAAAGAGAGAATATGAGATCCACAATAGCTTAAAAGTTCAGCAGAAAAATTAAATATATAGCAGCAGATCACTATACATCGATAGGAAAAAGGGAAGTGAACAAAGTGGTCATTGCCTAGAGACATAAGGTTAAAGGGGTTACTAAACAGATAGAGCTCGATAAAATCCTCAAATGTAGAAGGGGGCACTAAAACACATATATGTAGAGTGAACTATGTTGCACCCACTTTCGACATCAAACATTTTGGTTTAGGGCATGTATCAAATACTTACAAAGAGCTCAGTAGCCTTTAGTTGACCTGTTCGTGTTTGTTACTAGCCAAGGTCACCTACATCTCTCAAACCAACCTAAACAGCTCATGATAGTTGTACCATTACGAGCAATTGTTTCACTTGTCAATCTGAATTGCACCATTGAGCTGAACATACACTTCTATATATTGATACAAGAGATGGAAGTTCAAACTAGACATGCATTTCTAATACAGGTCTTAAAAAAACAAGTCTATGTAAAGTTCTGTTTGGCTTGTGCCACTGAGAATTATCCTGCAATCCACATGTTATAAACACGACAGACCAAATAAAGTTAACAACATGCAGAACAAACACTACATGGGGTCCTATTTCGCAGTTCCCACTAAGAACACTTGAGAAATAATCAGAACCACCATGGATTTAATCTAAAGTCTCCTGCAAACCATAGGCCTCGTGTAACAGCTACTACCAACACTAGATCCATAATACTATTTAACAAACAACACATACAAAGGAAAAGACATGATTAGGAAACATACAACTCTTATGCCTTCCCCAGTGGCAAAGCTGTCCTCATAACGCACGTCATCATGGCCTTTCAAAATCTTGGCCAATTTGGCACGGACAATTCCTTCCTGCAAAATAGTACATATTTTACTTTCCTTGTATTTACATCAGTGGCTACTAAAACAGATATTCTCCAGAAATGGAAGACAAAACTCACATCTTTCCTAACTGTTCTTCCCCGAAAGAAGAGGAGTGTGGGACGAGATTCAAAAGGGTCCGAGGTGTTATCATTAGTAAAGGAATCTACAACATGGACATATGGAGCTACCACATCTTTGCTCAAGAAAGCCAGGTTTCTGGGATAGCGGCCGAAATCTGCAACGACAAGAATTGATGCATTCACCTGATCCCTGAGAAATCTGAAAGCATTCGGATGATGCATTGGAATAACATGGTCACGACCCAACGACTTTTGCCAGTACTTAGATTTCTTCAGGAAGTCAAGTAAATCAATCTGCCATGAACACTTTCATAGTTACAGATGGCAAGCTGCATAGTAACTTGAGCATTATATGATAACAGGATTATGTTTGCACCCATATGACTCATAAGTTTTTCCTGTAATGAACCCGCTATAATCACCTTAGTGCTGATAAAAATATAGCAAAAAACTGAATTCGATGTAGAGAATTTGGAAACTCATATAATAGCATATGTTTCATTTATATTTCCATACTATTCAATATACTTGTCCCTTCAATGGATTTGTCTTACTGGTTTCTAGGCCAAAGTATAAAGGACTAAAGTTTATTTTACACTCGCCCCAAGTTGACAAGAAAGTAGATTTGCACTTCTCGAAGTCGATATGAAATAAATCATAATACAAGGAAACAAAAATTCATCTCTCATATTCCATCAGTCTATATGTTGGTATCCTCAACCACGCGTACCTAGGCATCACTAAGTTCGCTTCCATATCATCCATCAACCTCAGTACCTTTCTTTCCAGGTTCGAAATGTAACAAAATTTATAAATTAGAGTAAAGAAAATAACTCCATCCCCTCCCTCACGCGGCCCACCCCCACCCACACAACAAAATTAATAATAGTAGTAGTAGCAGCAGTAGTAGTAGGTGGAATAGCTTTCAACTCCTCCACCTTGGCTACACTCCAGAAATGACTAGATGATTTCTATAATTCTACTTAGTACTACTCTCAAGCAATCTAAAAGCCCTTATCTTGAATATGAAGCAAATAATACATCATCCTTGACATGGAAGCAATATGCAAGGCATCTTCCTCTTCAATTCAAACAAAAGGTTGTCCAAGGTAGGCATCTTTATCTTCTATAGGTAAGGTTTCTTTTTCCATCTCTCTTTACAATACATTTAACTTATAAGTGAAGTGACATTATATTGCTTATTATCATAAGGAAGATTTTTATCTAAAGTATTTATACTGATGAGTAAGTCGAAACTTGATGCTAGGTTTTGCAGTTTTCGTACGTAAGTTCAGATTACACAATATCTAATTTTTATTTGGATTTGGTGCCTAGCCATTAGACAAAGTATCTTCATTTTATTCCAGAAGCTAATTAAGTAAATAATTTCCTTATCTTTCTTTCAGTTTAAATTAAAAGGTCTTATATACTGTGGCTCGTTAACAAAATAATTTCCTTATATATCTCTTTTGTTTAAATTATATACGTTTTAGATCAGATATTGACAATTGATATCATGAATTATTAGGAAAAGAAAGTTGTAAATCATATGAACATAAACAAAATCTACCTTTCTCAAAACTATATTTTTCATAGTTTTCTTCTTAATTTACGTTGGAGAGAGATTCTACGCAAAGTTTAATAGACCTGAAATTAAGCACGCATTCAATCCACATTTTAATTCAACGATTTTCCTTATATCAGACAGTAGACCTATATTTTTCCTCTTTGTTGGTGCTTATACATTGACACCTAAAGATAAACTCCATTCAACTAATCAATCATTATATTAAATGTGAGTAATCAGTTTATTGAACAAGAGATATAGTTTTGAAGTAGAAAGTTAAATAGTTCTGAACAAGATGAACTAGATCACTGTGTCCAATTTTACTTCAGAAGATTCCAAATTTCCAATAGTTCTACTGCTTTCCATCCAAATTAGTGGTTTGACATGAGCTTAAACATCTACTGGGAAAGAGGTGAAGAGGAAACAGAATCATGTGCCTGTATAATTTGCTCTTCTAACAGATTTCAAATTGAATACCCAAAAATAAAAAATACACTAAAAATTGAAGAATAGGGACAGGCACAAAATACACTAAAAATTGAAGAATAGGGACAGGCACGGAACCGGGGTTGAATCAAGTAAATCTCTAGTTTATAGTTCTCAACAAGATACAAAATGATAAGAGGCCTAACGAGAAAGTATTCTCAACTCACTCTAGATAAGAGGTATGTAAAATCTAACTACATTTCCCAGCTTTCATATCCTAACCAATCATATTCAACCCAAATTAGTAATCAACGCCGCAGGAAAACTAACAAAAAGTACAAAAGCTAAATAACAAAGTGCCTAACTAGAAACAAACTGAAATTAGCCTAAAAGAAAATTACAAAAAGAAAAGACACAGATCAACCTAGAAGTGGCGATCAATATAAGTAGCATTTTTTTCTTTTCTTTTCGAGTAAGGTAAATATTATAGATAAATAAACACGATGATTACAGCTAAGATCCAGCCCAGATTACAAACTATGTCATCTATGGTCTAGAATATCTATGCCAGCATCTATATTTTTTTGTACAACAAAAATACTAAGGAATAGCCCCTCAAAGATACGCCGATATCGTTTACGCCGATTTCGTTCCCTCCACACAAGTCAGGCCACAAGCCCAAACATTATTCTGAGCCGCCGGTATCCTCTAGCTCCATTACCCTTTTGTGCTTTAACATCATTCAAAACAGAGAAAAAAGCTCTATCATGCGTGGTGAGAAGGCCAATTTTAGACTTCTGGGAACTCCAACTTTTCCAAGCAAAGTCAATATAAGTAGGTTCCTAGTAGTATCTTTCATTTTGCTTCAGAAACTTTCTCGGCTGAGATAATAACATTAGTTTCGCTGATGTTGGTGACTGATCATTAAACTACTAAACTAATGTCAGAGTATTAACTATACCAATAAGATATTTTTTTTTTTTTTTTTTTTCACACAATCCCCTACTATTTTCCATCCAAAAATGCAACCTTCCAACTCTCGACATTTCAAATCAAGAAAACAGATTAAAACTTTACTGGGGAATCAAAGGTCCATTTTTTGAAAAATAATCCAAAAATAAATAACTACAATATTTTCTATAGTTCACTCTAGCTACAGTTCCCAATTCAACTTTCGCTACGTGCCCCATCTATTTAGTTGCCAGCAATGCAACGACACCATCCACCGGATGCCCTATGAAATCAACCAATAAGACTAAAGATGCAAAAGTGGACATTATGGTCTTTTTCTTTCAAAGAAAATCCAAAAAGAGAAGATTTATCTTTCGATATAGTTGTGAACTAAATTCCAACTTCATTTCAAAAGTTACTCACAAAAGCTGCCAACATTCAATTTTTTTTAATAAAATGATGTCCTTAAAAAAATCATATAGGGGGAAGAAATTTCCTTAATTTGCATCAAAGAGGACGAATTTGAAAATTTTGCATATAAAGGGATGATGTGCCACTGGAGTTGGCGCATTATAGAAAACACCATCTCCAATGGCGTCCCCTAACCGAGAAATCTAAAGGGCACCGTTGTTGTTGGCGCATTGTTTGGGGTGCCATTGTAGTTGGCGCATTGTTTGGGACACCATTATAGTTGGCGCCCCCTTAGAAATCTAGGGTATGGGGCGCCAACTCCAGTGACGTCCCATGGGTAGTTTTCTTTTATAAATCATAAAAATATGATTTGTGGAAGTTGGAGGTTTGGATTGTGGTTTGGATTGTGGGTTGGGGGGGGGGGGGGGGGGCGGAAGGATGCCGATACTATAAATAGAGGGGTGTTGGGTTGTTGTGTGGATATAGAAGATAGAGAGAGAAGGAAGAGATAGAAGCTTTGGGGAAGTACTAGCAGCAAGGAGGGAAGCAAGGACTAAGGTAATTTTAGTAATTGTTATTTATTTTAGCCCTTACCCTAATATCAAACCCTAACTTAACCATAACCCCAACCCTAACCCTAATTCTAATTTAAAGATTATTTTATAGATGGGTGACCAAAACGACGGACGTATTTCTGGTAGGCCCACTACTGAGAAAGAGATCCAGCAACATGAGAACTACATATCTCGCTTGGTATTTGTTGGATAAATTGTATTTGTTATATTAACAAGTCTATATAAATTAATATTTACAAGCTTCTATAAATTATATTTACGGTTATACAATTATGGCCCCGAATGGCCTTTGCAGGAGCAGGGCCAGTGGCGGTACGAGAGCCACTAGCCAAATAAAAGCTAACTACCACCTAAAAGGTCTTAGTTTGGACCTTTGGATGCCAATATATAGCTTTGATAAAATTCCTACAACACAATAGAGACTTGATCTAAAGTCTGTTTGAGCACTTGTGGCCCAACGCAATACTTTCCAGCTGTCAATGTATGAAATGACCATCACACTCTGGGATGTAACAAATATTCTAGGGTCATCTATTACAGGTGACCCTATATATTTCGATGAACATTTAGAGATCAGTGATCTTATTAGGAGGTACCTTGGTGTAAATCCGTCATCAAATTTAGGTCGTAGATTAGACGTCAGATAAGCTGGCTCAGCGACAACTTCATGGATCTTGACTGTACTATTGACGGTCAGGTTATTGTAGATGAAAACTGGGTACGAAGTTTAATGATAATACCTATGTAACACATTATTATAATTTAACTAATTTGTGTATCATATTTCAGGTTATATGTTGCACAAGGGTCTATTTACTTTTTTTTGTGATTCAGTTCTTTTTTCCAACAAAACGGGATGCAAGGTAAATGTGTCTTCTATCATTTTTTTGGATAATTTGGTAGAACACCCTCGACATGCACGAGGAGCAGCTGTATTAGCATATTTATATTTCTCCTTGGTGGAGGATTTAGGTAGTAGATTAGACGTCAGATAAGCTGGCTCAGCGACAACTTCATGGATCTTGATCGTACTATTGACGGTCAGATTACTGTAGATGAAAACCGGGTACGAAGTTTAATGATAATACCTATGTAACACATATTATAATTTAACTAATTTGTGTATCATATTTCAGGTTATATGTTGCACGAGGGTCTATTAACTTCTTTTTGTGATTCAGTTCTTTTTTCCAACAAAACAGAATGCAAGGTAAATGTGTCTTCTATCATTTTTTGGATAATTTGGTAGAACGCCCTCGACATGCATGAGGAGCAGCTGTATTAGCATATTTATATTTCTCTTTGATGCCGGGTACGAAGTTTAATGATAATACCTATGTAACACATATTATTATTATTTAACTAATTTGTGTATCATATTTCAGGTTATATGTTGCACGAGGGTCTATTTACTTCTTTTTGTGATTCAATTCTTTTTTCCAACAAAACGGGATGCAAGGTAAATGTGTCTTCTATCATTTTTTGGATAATTTGGTAGAACGCCCTCGACATGCACGAGGAGCAGCTGTATTAGCATATTTATAGTTCTCCTTGGTGGAGTTTGTATCTACGACGTTAATAGACAATTGTAGCAAAAATATGATTGGATGTATGTCACTAGTACATGTATGTATAAAAAAAAATTATTTTTGTGAGTCAATAATGTATAGTTATACCATGTTACCATGTTTCTACTTAGGTTGGGTCCTACGAGCATTTCGCTATTGGTAGACCAATTGTCCAATATTAATTATGAAACAAATGTTTTCCAGTCGCTAGACGGTAGACTACAGATGCAATGGCCCAGATAATTCCTGGTGATCCACCGACTATGAGCCATGGCAAATCCAATGCACTACCTAAAATTTGTGGTTTGCTTCCTGGTTGGGATTCAATATACGAGACATAGTATGGCAAATATGTCTCGCCGGTGGAATCTATGAATGATTATAAGTTTAAATGTTATTACATCTAATTAAGTTTGCCATTGTGTTTTGCTAATATTTGGTTTGAATGATGCAGTGTTAGGTGACATTGCTTACAAACGTTGGAGGGGAGCACCTCGTGTAAGAAATAGAGCCTATAGATTTGAGGAGTTTTGGTTTATGAGTAGAGCTATAGATGATTGTAACTTGCATAGATTTTTAGACAGTCTCGCTGAAATAGTATGTTTTTATTTATTAATTAAGTACACTTTATTTCATTATATTTATTGAAAAAACTTTTAAATTTCAACGTCCTGAAATGCAACAAGCAATCGAAAGTAGGAAGAGTAACATGTGGCCGCAAGCTCAAAATCTTTTGCAATGACTTGCGACTATTATGGATTTATGCAGGGCTCAGCGACCCATATGCCTCCAATATATATCCTACCGGATTATCCAGCAAGCAGTGTTATTCAGAGACGGGGCCTTAGGTCCACTTCTTATCTACTTCTTATCAGGCTGGCGAGGGCAGTTCCATGCTTGTCCGACGAATTGGTTCGGGGATATGGATGATTTGGCATACTATACGCAGTGGATGTCGACTCCATCAGCTCCAATACTTATTCAAGAAACGTAGTAGATGTTGACTCCATCAGCTCCAGCACCTACTCAAGATACGCGGGAGGTGGGCACTCAAGAGAATGATAGTTCAGATTCAGATCCTCCTACGGAGAATACAGAGGGTCGGAGATAGCGACTAGGTCTCAGGTAGAGCTGTCAAGTGGGCCGGGCCGGGCCGGCACAAAATTTGAGTAGGCTGGGTCGGGCCTCTTGGGCCCATGAACTATAGTGGGCCGGGCCGGTCTATGGATGAAAATTTTAAGCCCAGCCCGGCACGTGACCCACAGCACGGTGGGCTTCGGGCCGGGACGGGCACAACCTAATATACGGGGCCGGACCGGGTCGGTCCGGCCCACTTTCCGGTCCGGCCCAGTTGACAGCTCTGACCCGGTCCGGCCCACTTTCCGGTCCGGCCCAGTTGACAGCTCTAACACTGTGTTTGTACATATGCTGCTGTAAATGTGACCTTGGGCCGATGTCTGTGGGACTGGAACTCTACTGCTCCTCTCCTCCCCATTTGTGGTATTTTCAGACTCACATGACTCTGCACTCTTGTAGCTGCATGACAACTGAGAAGGGGAAGTAGGGTTTGTAATTATGGTGTTGTGCTGATCTAAGTGTGTGTACTAAGTACATACCCAAGCTTCATCAAGAGCAACTTTATGTATACAACAATACAGGTAATAAGAAAAACTTACACAAGCTTCTTAATCTTATTTGCAACCATACAGGTAATAACGACATGGTTAAGTATAATATGTACCCAAGAGTCTATACAATAGATATAGGTAATAACAAAATGGTTCAGTAAATAGAACAGATCTAGGTAATAACAAAAACTTAGGTGATATTATTAGGATCATTTTTTTTTAACTCTGTGGACACAAAAGTCTATAGTAACATCCCATTATCTGCATTTGCACCCATATCGAGAACCAGATACATTATAATCAGGTTCTCGCTACACAGACAAGGAGCACTCTGCTGGCAAACCCCGAGGAAATCTTTCTTTATCTTGACAGTAGTCATAGACCATGTACTTCTCCCGGGCCGGCACATGGGCCAATTTTTCAGGCCGGGCTCGTGCCGGGCTGGCCCGGCCCGGCCCAATTGACAGGTCTAGTCTCAGGCGTACTATACGCAGGGATTATTTGCGATGGTTTAGACATGTTTGTAGCTGAGAATTATTTTGTATCTTTAAAATGTGAAAATGTTTAGTTGCCTTCTTAAATTTGAAAGTTATTGTTATTTTGGATATTTAGTTGTCTTCTTACATTTGAAAGATATTGTTATCTTGGATTTTAGTTGCCTTCTTATATTTGAAATATATTGGATAACAACAAAAAAGACAACAATAACAATTACAAAAAATGACCGTTTATTAAAATAAAATAAAAAAACTGGAGAGGGTGCACCCCCTCTCTCCTTGGGGGGCGCCAACTCTAACAGCGCCCCACTTTCTCCTAGGGAGCGCCATCTCCAGTGGCGCCTCATCCCTTTATATGAAAATTTTCCAAATTCGTCCTCTTTGATGCCAATTTGGTTAATTCCTTCCCCCTATATGAAATTTTCTGGTCCTTAAAACATATGTTCCATACAATGTGTAGCTCGGACTTATCACCAAACAACCATTCTATTTTAAAATGTGATTATAAGACGACCTTCAATATTTTGGACATGAAATCGAATCGTGTTACCAAAACGGATTCGACTTTATGAATAATGTGATTTAAAAAATGAAAGGTAGTTTGTTAATAAGTTTCAAAATTACTGCTTTATGTATGATTTATTAAAACAGCATCATTTTAATCAACAATCCAACCTTCAGATCACAGCCCAACCAATTTCCAATATAAATAAAGTAAAATCATGGCAACTTGATCTCGAGATTCACCTCAGTGTTGGGATCAGTAGTGGCATCTCGAATCAATAATCAAAATTCAATCTTTTTTTCAGCAAAGTGCACGTCTTTAATCCTCACCTGGAGCTGACGATCGATCTCGGTTTCGGGATCCGTCATAGTCTTCCCGTGAGTATTGAAGCTCAGCGAGGAGAAGAAGGGCACGAAGAACGCGTCCGCCGCGTCCGCGTCCGTAACCCTGACCGCCTCCATCGCCTCCTCCTCCGCCGCCCCGCTCCCGACCAGCGACGCCATCATCCAGTACTCGACGCTGTGCTGCCGCTTGATCCCCGAGCCCGCCGGCCACGGCGGCATCCCGCCGTAGCTGGGGTTGGGGTTGGGCTTCCGACCCCGGGAGAGCATCTCGAGGTTGAACCTCGGCGGGAGGTCGTACATGAAGACCTTCAATGTCGGGCTCGGGGAAGGGGGCGGGCAGAGCGGCGGGAGGGAGAAGGAAGGGAACTGGGGCCGGTCGGAGGAGGAGAGGAAGACGAAGACGGAGAGGACGATGAGGAAGAAGAAAACCCCGATCGAGACCAGAGCTCGAGTGCCCATTTTGGGAAATTAGGGTTAAGGTCTGTGGATCTGGGAGCTGAGGGTGTGGGAGTGGAGAAGGAGAAGAAGAGGAGCAGGAGGAGGTGCAGTTGTTGCAGATGAGCCCTTTGGTTCAGACATGGGGTGACAATTCTTTGCTTGTAACAATTAAAAGAGAGGATATTTTTTTGTTGCAATGGAAAAAAAAAAAAAAAAAAAAAAAAAAGGAAAGTTGTTGCAATGAAAATTGCAAAAAAGAGAAACATTATTATATATTCTTTTGTTTATTTGAGGTTGGATTTTTTTTTAGCGAAGCTGCTAAGTTGCCCGCGATTTATAATCGCGGACGTGCCAGCCGACGTGCCAGCCAGCCATTGGTCCATGGTCCGAGTGGGGCCCGGAGATAGCAGGAGGGCAAAATATTATTATTTTCACTTTTTATTTTGTTTATTTGAGGTTGGATTTGTCAGGCTACGTTTGCGTTTTTTTGAGACGAAAAATGACATATAAATGGGACCGGGCTAACTAACGTTTAGATCCTAGATTTTATATCAGTTTAGAGTTTAAGCTCTCACGTGTCCAAATGAAGAGTTCAGATCTGATTTTTTTTTTCAATTATACCCTCACTAACCTATATATAAAAATGGGCTAATTAGAGTGTAGACCCTGAATTTTATATCAGGTTAGAGTTTAAGCTCTGTCATGTCCAATTGAAAATTTTAGACCCTGAATCTTTATTTTTGTTTTATCTTTCCTATTGTACCTTCACTAGCTTATATAGAAAAAAAAAAATTATTGTCATGGGAATGGTTGAAAGAAATAATGGAAATGCAAGATGATGTAAAGTATGAGTTTCGGACCCAGACTATATTTGGTTAGGGGTGAGCATCGGTTCGGTTCGGTTCAAACCGAACCGAATATGTGAAAACCGAAATAACCGTAAACCGTATTTCTCAAAACCGAAAACCGAACCGTTTTTATAAAAATCGAACAAAACCGAACCGAATTAATTCGGTTCGGTTTTCGGTCGGTTCGGTTTCATGGGCCAATGTGCATGGCCTTCAAGTTTTTTGCAAAATGAGCCTATTTAAATAACAAATTTTTAAAAAATATATGACATTATTGTATTTATGAATTGTTATATTACATAGAGTGAAAGATATTAGTATATATAGATTGATGGTAGATAGAGAGAGTGCTCAAAGAAGCACCGACATAGAATAGGAGAAGAGAGTGCGCTCAGTTAGAGGTTAATAAACATTAGTATATGTATATTGTGGATAGTTTGATAAATTACTAAATCTAAATCGGTTTTCGGTTCGGTTCAATTTTTCGGATGAAGAACCGAAAACCGAACCGTTATTTCAAATTTTCAAAATTTTAAACCGTAAACCGAACCGATAACCGAAAAATCGAACCGTTTGTCATATTTCGGTTCGGTTCGGTTTTCGATTTTCAACCGTTATATGCTCACCCCTATATTTGGTTGTATGAGTTAGACGTGTATTTCATGGTCAAATGGACCTGAGTATATAGCCCGTGTATGGGTGTATGATTTCCCTCGAACGAGCATTGGCCGGTGTAACGCATCAGTCCCAAAATACGTAGGACTAGGAACGTAGACATGCCAGCCGTATAATAAATATACGTAAGCTGTAAAATATAGTATAACCACGACAACTAATCTCATCCACAAAAATAAAGAATAAAAGATATCATGATATCAACTATGAATTGTCTTTGTACAAGATGTTGGGCGGAGACAAATCCACTACCAACTATTTAAATGAAAAGAAATGAATACAAATGAGAGAAAACTTCAAGCGAAGCGAATGACGATCCACGAGCACGTCTTCTACCAAGGAATGGAGAAGATCTCGGCCTTGGCTAGAATACCTACGAAAGACAATAGCACACACCTGGAGAGATCACCAGGTCATCAGAGGGACGTAACAAGACACATAATATCATGCCATAAAACTGAATATACACTGCTCAATAATAAGTCAAATCAGATTATAACATGGTCCAATATCCACCTTTGAATTAGCGTACCATCCCCCCAACCAAACAAGGACAGGAGATGGCACACTAACCCACGATGAAGTATCTTCCCAAGTCATGAGTCCAATAAGGTATCCGGACCACAACAAGGTTCAGTACCTTCTCATCGGAGTAGTGAGCCACATATACAACCAAACAAGGACAAGATGTGGCAAACTAGTCCGCGACAATTTACTGTTCCAAGCCACAATCAGATATAAGTACTCAAACCAAAAGTACCTATACCTAACGGATAAGGGAGTTTAACCGTTCTAAGTGAATGCAGTTTAAGAACATACCTCCAACGCATGGGCTCTTTGTCTAAAATAGGATCGGCATTGTAATGCCCGTGGTTCGTATTACGTATTTTGTATACGTGTACGGAATTCCGACCTGTAGTTAGACTTGTCATGCTTGTCTTGATCCTGGTTTAGCTTATTTTGGGCTCATCCTGGTGTGGCTTGGCTTGGCTTGATTTTGTTTGGTTGGGTTCGGTTGGGTTTGGGTTAGCATGAACCCCACCTACCACCATCCATCATTTAAGCCACCAACCCCCTTTCTCTCTCCTCATTCACTTCTTCTTCTTCCTCCATTAATTCTCTCCACCTACCAGGAGAGCTTAGGCAAGTGCAACTTGCTTCATGGAGGAACTCAAGTTTTATTATTCTATTGTCTTCTCCACGAGATTCTAAGACACTTTAGTACTTAGCATTTTTAATTTCCATGGCTCATTTCTTGTAGATCTAAGTTTATTGTATTTTCGGATTTCTTGGACTTTGATCTATCTAACCTTGTTATTTTCAAGTTTTGATGGTTCCATGTTGTAGAGAATTTCTTTCTGTCCTATTTTGACCTATGGAAGTTCGGATTCTGACCCTGGATGAAGGATTTATGGAGCTTGGAAACATGGCCTTCATGGTTCTTCTTCTCGAAAATTTGGAGAAGAAGAACAGTGCTTGACCGCATGGCTTCTTCATGAAGTTTCTTCCAGCCGCATGTGCCTTAAATCTACTGGCCGTATGTCTCTCGAGCCGTATGGGACTCGGCCGCATGGATTTGCTATTCCTGAGCCGCATGAACTTTCCTGCCGCATGAATATTTCCTGCCGCATAAGACTCGGTCTCCTCCGAGCCGCATGTACTCTTAATCCCAGCCGCATGAACCCGATTCCCCCACTGCCGCATATGCTCGCTCCTCTTCTAGCCGCATAAACCCAGTTCCTTCATAGTCGCATGAGACCCCTTCATTCCCCAGCCGCATAAGACTCGATCCCACTGCCACATAAGACCCTGTCTCCCGAGCCGTATGGACTCGATCCCCGAGCCGCATGGGACCCATTCCCTCTCGGTCACCCCCGTTTTTTTTCGTTCTACGTATTTTCAGTATACGTATACGAAATCCTGACATGTATTTTATTTTTCCTGCCTGGCTAGCTAATTTCAGTTTAATCTTGATTAGGTTCATCATAGCATGTAATGGTTTAACTTGGTTTATTTTGGGATGGCTCGGTTTTAATTGGTTTGGGTTGGTTTGGTTTGGTTTAATGTGTATTGGAACACCTTAGCCTATGCTCCACCCTCAACACACCACATCCCACCCTCATAAAAACTCTACCAACACTCTCTATCTTCATTACTTCCTCCATTAACTTCTTCTTCTTCCTCCACCCAACTCTCCACACCCATAGGCAAGTACAACTTGCTTCTACAAGAGAGCCCATTTTATTGTTCCATTACTTCTCCTCATGTTTCTATGACACATTAGAACTTGTCATTTTCCATTTTGAGGCTTTAAATCTTGTAGATCTAGAAATTTGTTATTTTCGGATTTGGTAGTTTTGATCTATCAAACTTCTTGTTTTTAAGTTTTGATGGTTCCATGTGGTGGGAAATTTTCTTCTACCCAATTTTGACCTTTGAAAAGTTGGATTTGGACTTGTTCTGACCAAGTTATGAACTTTGAAGCTTTGGGTTTAACCATGGAGTTCTTGCTGGTTTGGAGAAGATAGTGAGCAGTGTGCAGAGCTTTTTAGCTTACGCCACTGAGCTGTGCGCGCTCTTTAGCGCAGCGTACGCAGCCTTAAGTACGCTTCCTGTTGGAAGCGTGACTCTTACGTACGCAGCCTTGAGTACGCTTCCTGTTGGAAGCGTGACTCTTGCGTACGCAGACTTGACGTGCGCCCTGTCTTGAGCGTGCGCATGACCCTTGCGTACGCTGTCTTGAGTGTGCGCATGACCCTTGCGTACGCTGTCTTGAGCGTGCGCATGACCCTTGCATACGCTGTCCTGAGCGTACGCTACCTCTTGCTTCCCCCCCTTTGAGTGCTTTATGTCCCCATTGTTTTCCATAAATAAATTCACTTTATTTATTTTGTTTCTGAGAAAATTACAACTGTAGGAATCTAATCTAGAAGACGATTACTTTATCCCTTAGACGATGCGATGAAGAAAACTCGAACTTCGAAGAACTTGGACAGCAACTGGGCAATCTCTCTGTTCTCTCTGAAAATGACTGTAGTCTCTGATGAATGTGAAGAAACTCTTTTTTATAGAGTTCAGGATAACTGTCCTTAAGCATACGCTCAGGTAGTTACTTGACGTGTGCATAACTGCAGGGACGCGTGGCGAATTCTGATGGAGACACATTAGCGTGCGGTTGAAAGTAGTGGAGCATGTTCAGGAGAGATTGATGGCCTGGATGCCACGTTGCATAACTTCTAGAGAAGTGGATAACTGGTACAGGACACGTGAGAACGTGTGTTGACTGTAACCCTGGATATGGTTGCTGTAATACGCTGCCTCGTTGAAGGAGAATTTATACGCTGACTTAGACAGCGTAGTGCCATATAAAATCCATACGCTCACTTTATGGGCAAGGAGTCATGTGAGGTCATACGCTCGCTTGTTTAGCAAAGAATCATGTGAGGTCCATACGCTCACTTGACTGTGTGGAGAAGGAGTCATGTGAGGTTGATACGCTCACTTGACTGGGTGAAGAAGGAGTCATGTGAGGTTGATACGCTCACTGGAGAAGTGGCCACGTGGCTATCATCAATCTTCTTTGGTACACCCATAACTGACAAAATCTCCTCGAGCGTCGTGACTGCGGATTTGACGGCTGACAGACTGTCAAAACTGACAATAATGATGGCTTTTGTATTTATGAAGGCTGCTGAGTTGTCCTCGTAAAAGACAAAACCGGCTCTTCGAAAACCTATACGACGGTTACTTTTCTCGTGACAGCTGTCTTTGCACGAAAGATGAAGTGTCAGATTCATTCCTCATTTAAACATATGCTGTGCTGTCACTTCAGTAAATAATAAAATATTTACTGAGCGTATGGCTTTTGAATGAGCGTATGGCTTCAACTGACATCTGTCTTTAAGCGTATGGATAAAAATGACAGCGTGTCATAATTTTCCACATCCTACAAGACCCCCTTCAAAGTTTTCGAACTTTATGAGTTTCAAAAGTTCGAAATTACTTTGAACAGAAAGTGGGAATGAGTCCTGACACGCTGGCATGAGTTCATTAAATGTCATGATGACTCTTCATTTTTTGAGATTGATTGAATCTGATGGAAGAATATGAACAGCCAGCAAGCTCTATTATATAAACCGAGAGAATTCAATTTTTGACTTTCATCTTTTGAAACCATGACTCCAAAGGAAGCTGCTGAAGAAGAAGCACGTAAGTTGGGATTCTGTTCCCATGGTGACCCCACTTTTGGGGGCCAAGAACCCGAACCTGTCGTCATCGAGCTCAAGGACGACCCTATGCATTTAGCCAAGAATTTCTTGGGCTACTTTGGTCTGGACGGCTCCTCTTCTTCTGATGGGCAGAGCCTCGCAGAGAAGCGTAAAATGTTCGTTGCTCTGTTACACCGCATGGGGGTCCAAAGCGTAGAAGAGTTAGGCGTCAAGCTTAGTCGCTCTGGAAAATAGAGCGTGACTTTGTTGCACCCCTTTCTTTCCCTCTCTCTTTTTGTTTTGTAGGGCCATCAGTGCCTTTAATGAAAATGAATATTCAAGAATTCTCTGTGTTGAAAACTAACATGCACCGATGAATAACTGTAGAATACGCCGTCTTCCAAGTTGTAAGTTACGCTAGATAGCGTATGCCAATGAAATAGCGTATATTACGCTATTTTCCAATGTTTTGCGAATTCCACTGAATAGCGTGTATCAGCGTATGTTACGCTATAAATTATGCTGTCTTTTAACATTGTGATTTACGCTAAATAACGTACGCCAATGAATAGCGTGCACCAATAAATAGCCCGTAAGTTACGCTATCTTCCAATGTTGTGGAAAGCACTCTTTGAATATTTCCAAGGCTGTGCTGGTTTCCAAAGTACACGTGTCATTCATTCCATGTTTACGAGCGCTATTCATGCGGATCCTTTCCAATAATAGGTTCATGCTCCATACTTTAAATAGATGGATGAACTCCACGCAAACTCATCTTCCCATTCTTCTTCCTCTCTTCTGAGAATGAATTTTCTATGAGAAGGAAATAGGAAAGCCATGTTGTCTGATGTCAAATCTCTGTGCACGCTACCAGACATGGATCTGTCAATCCTTAGCAGCAAACTCAGCGGTAAGTTCAATATACACGCATCGAAATTTTTGTTTGCTAAGGACAAATTCATCTTCCCGAAATGAACAGAATGCATCTGTCTTTGCTTGGCCAGTTTCTGTTAACTGATTTTTCTTTACTGTTTCTTGCAGAATTTTGGCTGAAAACCTTCTTCAGAACTGGCATTGGTGATATGGATGCTGTGGACAATGTTCTTCTGACATCTACATCAGGGAGCTCATACGCTTTTGACGCGTATATCAGACAACTCAGAACTCTTCGTGTGATAGAAGGGTCTTCCTCAGATGGTAGGAAGAGCCTTTATACACGAGAGTTGGATGGTGGAGTCAACTCTACCCCGAGAAATCGGGTAGTAGAGTTCCTTTCACGGCAGAACTAGGAATTGTATCCCAAGGTTTGGATACATTCCTATCTGCTTGAGGTGCCGCCGTTCCTCCACGCGCTGTATTGGCAGCAACACGCCATCGTGTTGCCATACTTTGTGGTTCTCCTCTCGTCTGAGAGATAAGACCAGAGTTTGATTCCTGCTGGACACCCAGGAATTGCCACAAACAACGAGATTGCCAGAGAAGACCCAAGAAGAAATAGATCTCAGTTGTACATAGAATGAAAATCCAAGATTTGTAATAGATTTCCATTATGATTTGTAAGAAAGTCTAAGAAAATGTAATAGACTTTTTGTGGTGAAATGGGAATGGAAATGACAATTCTTCTATGCTCAATGATTTGTATTTGTGGATGAATTGTGGACATGATAGATAATAAAATCATCTTTTCTATTTTAGAGTATATAATATTATCAGAGGTATTATGGACGTGATAATATATAGGAACTCGAAAGAAAATAGATTGATTTCTATGCAGAGGTTAAAACATGACAAATGAGTAAGTAGATTCGGAATTGATTCAGAGGTTATGAAAACGTGATCAATAACGAATCCCCACTTAATGAATTGATAGAAGATTATGAACGGACGAACCGTTAGGAAATGAAGAACAGATGAACTGTCGAGTGAATGTAATAAATGAACGGACGAACCGTCAAGTATTAATGAACATGTGAAACGTCGGATGAATGTGAGAAATGAATGGATGAACTGAATATCGGGAAAGAATACGTCCCTTCGATCCTTGTAACCATATGCCTATAAATAGAGCATATATTTGAATAGAAGGATCGCATTTTATCCTTTATTCAAAATGTCTTCCGAAGAGAACACGAAGAAAACCGAAGTCGTCTCCAAAGTCGATGAAAATGCTAAAGAGCACTCGACTCCACAAAAGAAGGAGACGGGCGAAAGCTCGTCTGCTCCCAAGCTGCCGAAAGATATCTTGGATTTCTTGGTCGAACAAGGAGAAACCGAAGAAGAAGAAGCAATGAGGCTGGCTGCCTGTCAGTTCTTGGTGCGGTCAGAAAATGATGTATTCAATTCTTTTGCTAATTATGTATGTGGTCCTCGTCCCAAGTACGAAAGGGATACCAGTGATCTTCCATGATGATGTACTTCTTGAAGAATTTGTCTCAAATAAACTCTGTTTAAGAAAACTTTGTTTATGATGTATCCTTCCTGCTTTATATTATTTTGCCTTTATTCACTGATCTTTAGACCCAGAAATCAAAAGGACAAGATATCATTTTCATAGAATATGGTACATACTGAGATAGAAAATTCAGAGGTGATATGGACATGATTTTCTATACAAGATCTTTATTAAATCCACTGGGAATCTAATAAGACAAAATATCAAATTCTCTGGGAAAATGATACATGGTAGAATATCAGTTTCCGCTGGGGAAAATGACATCGAAATAGCTTTTGTAGAGAAGAATAAATTTTTGATTTTACACTTGCTGGGGAGTAATGAAAATATTATTTATACATAATATTTCTTTAAGAATTTGCCATTGATAGGCATCATCGTGACTTTCCCGTCCATAGAGGCAAGCTGATATGCTCCATTAGAGAAGACTTTGTTTACTACGAATGGGCCTTCCCATTTCGCGTCAAATTTGCCTTTGCTCATATGTGTCATGGTCATCGGACGTCTGACAGTAAGGACCAATTCTCCCTTTTGATATGTTCTGACTTTGACTTTCCGATTAAAAGCTTTTGAGATTCGGGCTTGATATAGCTCGATATTTTGTTGCGCATACAATCGTTTTTCATCTAGAGCTTCCAACTCTTGAAGTCGAAGTCGATCATTGTTTTCTGTTGTAAGTTCATTGGAGATTGCAATTCTCAGGGAAGGAATCTGGATCTCCAGAGGAAGAACAGCTTCACACCCATATACCAAAGAGAAAGGCGTACATCCGGTCGCATTGCGAACTGTGGTACGATAAGCCCATAAACATTCACCAAACTTCTCACTCCAGTTACGTTTATTGGAAGAAACGAACTTTTTCAAGAGTTTGATGATTGTTTTGTTGAAAGCCTCTGCTAGTCCATTGGCTGCTGGATTATATGCTGTAGAAGCCAGATTATTAATCCGATGATCATCACAGAATCAAGTAAATTTCTGGCTGACGAACTGTGGTCCATTATCATGGATAATACGCCGAGGAACACCAAATCGATAGATGACATGATGTTTGACAAAGTTGATAACATTAGAAGTCTTGACTTCAGATAACGGGATTGCTTCAGCCCATTTAGAAAAGTAATCAGTTATTGCTAGAATAAACCGATATCCTTTTGATGATGGTGGATTGATAGGACCGATGACGTCCATGCCCCAAGCTTCAAAGGGCCATGATGCCGCTGTTGGGTGTAAGAACTCCGATGGTTGATGGATAAAGTCTGCATGAATTTGACAGGCTTTACATTTTCGAGCATATTGAATGGTATCAGCTACCATCGTGGGCCAATAATAACCCATACGTCGGATAATCTTAAAGTTTTGGACCTGGCTGGTGAGCTCCGCAGACGCCATCATGTGCTTCACGGATTATCTGTTGTGCTTCTTCACCAGCGATGCATCGAAGGAGAAGACCATCATAGGCTCGACGATATAGTGTCTTCGTAGTATGATTATAATAGAATCTGAGAGACCGGCGCCGGATATATGCTGCTTCACTCGGGTTATCAGGAAGTATGTCATACAACACAAAGTCCAGAAACGGACGTCTCCAGTCTTCAGTTACGGTGTCTATTTTGTTAGAAAAGACATATTCCATAGTAGAATCGGAAGAAGACAAGGACACTTTGTCAAATTTTAATTCAGCATCAAAATTGAGAGAATCTTCGTCTGGATTATGGGGAAAAGCCAAAGTCAGATTATTTTCAACGTAAAATAGTTCTCGGTTATAAACCACTATCACTTGCTGACGTCTGATTGGTATGGCTAATACAGCAGCAAGATTAGCCAAAGCATCAGCTTCTGCATTATAGGCTCGTCGAACATGTTCGATAAAGAAACCTTCGAAGGAGGAGGCCATAGAGAGTGCTGTTCGATGATAAGGTATCAAATCTTGATGACGAACTTCATATGTTCCTCTGATCTGATTGATGATAAGCTTAGAGTCTCCATAAACTTCTAAATATTGAACATCCAGATGTTTAGCGAGTTGAAGACCAATGAGCAACGCATTGTATTCTGCAACATTATTTGAACATGATTGATCTAGAGAATAAGCCCTCTGAATAGTTAATCCCTCTGGGGATACAAGAACAATTCTAACTCCGGCGACAATATTGCCGTTAGGACCAATTCTAGATGCTCCATCAAAGAATAGACGCCAGGTAGGAACTTTTTCAGAAACCAGATTTGAATCCAGAACTTCATCGGGAATCTCATCATATAATTTAGAATCTTCTGGGACTGCATGAGCTGCTAGAAAATCAGCAAGAGCCTGTCCTTTAACTGACTTCTGAGGAATATAATGCATGTCATATTGGGCTAACAAGATTCCCCAATTAGCTAGTCTGGAGTTGAGAATACCAGGTTTCTTCATCATAATCCTGATGGGATTCACTCTGGAAATGACATGAATCGTTTGACCGATAATATAATGTCGCATTTTCTGAACAGCAAACATTAATGCTAGGCATTCTTTCTCGATTGGAGAATAACGCGGTTCAGCGCCTGTCATTGTGCGACTGAGATAATAAATGGCCTGTTCATGACCATCTTTATTTTTCTGGGCGAGTAATGCACCAAGAGAATGATCCATAGCTCGAACATATAGAAGAAATGGTATTCCCGAGACGGGAGGTACCAAAACTGGAGGGTTCATGAGGTACTGTTTGATGTTATCAAATGCTTTTTGACATTCTTTGTTCCAGATGAAAGATACACCTTTCTTCAGAAGTTTGTGGAATGGTCTGCAGCGTCCTGATAAGTTGGAAATGAATCTCCTGATATAAGCAATTCTTCCTTGAAATCCTCGTAGCTCTTTTAAGGTGCGTGGAGGACGCATCTCTTGGATGGCTTTGATCTTCTCGGGATCCACGTGTATACCTTTAGCGGTAATGACGAAGCTAAGAAATTTACCACTAGAGACGCCCAGGAAGGACTTAGTAGGGTTCATTTTAAGTTGATGCTGACGCATTAAATCAAAGATAGTCTTCAAATCTTGGATATGATCCTCCTTTCGTCGACTTTTGACTGCAATATCATCAACATAGCATTCGACTATTTTTTGGAGATGTTCGCGAAATATAGTACTCATTGCTCGCTGATATGTTGCTCCTGCATTCTTGAGACCAAACGGCATCACTGTATAACAGTATGTACCGATCGGCGTTCTGAAGGAAGTGTGTTTTTCATCATCTGGAAACATTTTGATCTGGTTGTATCCCGAATACCCATCCATAAATGACATTCGTTCGAAACCACATGTATTGTCGATCATGACATCAGTAATTGGAAGAGGAAACTCGTCTTTAGGACAAGCAGCATTGAGATCGCGAAAGTCTATACAGACTCGGATCTTGCCAGTCTTTTTAAGGACAGGAACGATGTTAGCCACCCATTCAGGATGTTGTTCCTCTCGAATAAATCCAGAAGCCATAAGCTTGTTGACTTCAGCTTCAATTGCATCCATAATGTCTGGACGAAATCGTCGCTGTTGTTGTTTGACCGGTTTAGCATTTGGCATGATATTGAGTTTGTGCATTGCGATCTTCGGATCTAGTCCTGGCATATCCTCGTAGCTCCAGGCGAAGACATCGATATAATCATGAATAAGCTTGATCATATCTTGCTTATCTGTTTCTGAAAGACTCTCACTGATGAATATTGGTTTAGGGGAACCTTCTTCACCAATATCAATTTGGATCAGTTTATCTTCGGTAGGAGGTTCCCTCTGCTCGAACCTGAATTCCCATTGATCATCTAATATTTGAGCCCATTGTTCTGATTCAGGTGATATTTCAAAATCATCCTCATCTTCATCATTTTCTTGTGGGCCATCAACAGAGACCATATTGATGGATAGAATAGAGCGATGAAGATCGCCAACACTCGTGTCAGAATCCCAAGAGAGAGAATCAGAAGACTCAGATCGTTCATCTTCAGATTGTTCGTCTTTATTGAATTTTGACTCTTCATGGACTATGTTGATAAAGGAAGTAGGAGCAATGTAACCTAAACCATATTTTGTCCTTCCGTATTTTAATGGAGGAATTCGAACAGGCATTCTTCTTCCTTTCCTATTATTGAGACTGGTTCTAAAGTCATAACCCATATTCTTGATGATATTTTTGGATTGTTGACTGTAGCGACGCAGTTGTAACCTTCCAGTATCATCATTTATGTCATCTTCTTCCAAGTTAGGAGGATTCTAAGGTCCTTTATAGAAAAATATTGGATTTTCTCCCTTCTTTCGACTGGGGACCACAAAGTATGATTTCTGTATAGAGTCTAATGATACGTCTGTATGAAGAGCTTGAACAACCCCTATAGTTAGTGGCTCTAAGCTATTTAGCAATTGTAAATAACTTTGTACATAACCACAAACATCAATATACTGCAAAGGAGATGCTTCATTAATACTAGATGCTGTATTTACAACAGAAGGCTGAGCCTTATCAGACTTAGTCAGATTAATGACAAAGGGGGAGGAAGAAGAACAGTTAGAATTTTTGTTTCGATTAAGATCGATAACAAAAGGCTCAGAAGAGGTGAGCTCCCTTAAGAAGACCATGGATAAGTAATACGTCCACTGACTGGAATGACTAGAGTATCTGATCTAGTCTGAGAAGCTGGAGGGGGAGTGATGAGTCCACTGACAGGAATGATCAGCGAACTTTGTGAAGCTTGGGAAGATGGTGCAGTAGTGCGTCCACTGACAGGAATTATCAGTGAGCCTTCTTCGGATGATCTAACAGACTGCGGAGGAGTGATACGCCCTTTTACAGGAATAACAAAAGTGACAACTTTGGATGTCTCATCTTCATTATCCATAGCTTGCAAGACTTTCGAGTATTTATCTTTGTACATGCGAGCGTCATTGAAGTAAGCTTCGACTCCTTTGAATGGGTAAAGATCTGCCACTTCTTTTTGAACCTCTCCATTATCATCAACATATTTGAAACACTGATGAAGGGTTGAAGGAACGACATTATGTTCATGCAAGAAAGGTCTCCCCAATAGAGCATTGTATGAGCAACCATGATTGTCGATGATGTAAAAAGTAACCTTAGTACGAAGATCGCCAATTTGAAATTTAAGGCGAATCTTGCCTAAAGGCTCACTTTTTCCTTGATTGAATCCCAAGATGGAAGTGATAGTACTGGAAAGACTATGCACAGGTATCTTCAATGCATCTAACATAGCCTTTGGCATAATACTGAGAGCGGATCCTGGATCAATCAGTAAACAATCAACCTTCATAGAATCAATATATCCTGTATGATATAAAGGACGATCATGTCGATTATCCTCTAGCAGCATATCGTCCTGCGTAAAGGTAATGTTTGGAATAAATTCCAATACATTATGGCAATGAGAAACAGGTCCTGTTTCCAACTTCTTGAGAAGAGTTAAGCAGGTTTCTGCTTGCAGCAGTGCTTCACTTAAAGTTTCTCGAGTCTCTTTAGAGAGGCGTAAGAGCTCAAAGATTGATAATTTAGCTGGGGTATTGGCTAGTTGAGCTAATATATCAAAATTATAAGGCTTTTCAAGTCATGTAGGAGATGACTTCTTCAATGGTTTGTCGAAGCGGACTTGTTGTTTGCCTTTGTCAGCTGCTGTCGGTTTAGAAGGAACTGTCTCAACAGGAACATTTAAAGGCTCTTCAGTAGAGATTGGAGTTGAAGCTGTAACCGGAGGAACGTCAGAAATTTCTTCAGGAACTTCAGCATAATCTTTCAGATATACTTTTCCTGACCGAGTTCCAGCATCAACTTCAACTTCAGATTCTGGTTCAAGGTCTATGGAAACCATGCTGCAATTCTTTATTTTGCTCTTGGTTCTTTTATGTTTGATGAAAGCTTCATTCCAGAAACCAAGGCCAACACGAGATTGATTATGTCTCATGGTGATGGCCAAAGGTGCTCAGAGTCCCTTGTCTGAGTTCAAACCTGGGGCAGTGGCTAGATCATAACCCATCTTCGCCATCAATTCACGAGATTGTGAACTGTATAAATGAAAAGCAGGTTTGTACCTATCTTCAATTTGAGGTATAGATTTTATCTTCGTAGAGAATGAATTTCCTGCTGAGATGAAAGTAGAGGTTAGATAAAAATCGGGTGTGAAACTAGAAGTCACATTGCATGACTTAGTCTTCCCGAACTTCTTTTTAGATGAGGAAATCTTCCGAGGAGAAGAGGAAGACGTCTCAAACTCTGTCTTTAAGTCTTGGTGAATCCACATGATTTCTCCCTTCTTAGTTGTGACAGGAACAAGTCCGTCATTCTGTGCTGGTGGGATGTTTATAACTTCGAGAATTGCTTTGGGGATAGGAACAATCCCACTTTCCACCATTAAGGGAGGGAAGTCACCGAACCGCATTGAAATTACATTTGCTGTGACTGTTTTGTCTTTGGGTGTTAAGGTCACAGCTCCTGATTTAATCATCTCTTGAATCTTCCCTTTTAATACATAGCAAAACCGGATTGTATGACCCAGCATTATATGATATGGACAGTATTTTGGATGATCTGTCTTATTGGCTTCATCAGGCTTTTTAATTTCTGGCAATTGAATTTTATTACCTTTGAGTAAGCATTCAAAGACACCCTGAACATCGTCATCATCGAAAGAATATTCTTCTTTCGGCCGAGGAGATCTCTGTTGTTGATTTGTTGGAGCTGAAGTAGCTTGGGTAGTCTTTACCTCTTGACTACTGTTTTCGAGATTGACTTCAAGAGCTTCTTTCCCTTTGCGATTGTTGGGTCGAGTACTATTACTAGCATTCTGATTTGATTCTTTGGGAGCCATTTGTACCCCCAGACCCTTAAAGGTCTCAGCACTGACCTCGGCAGCCTTGGCACTGACAATAAAAGAAGGCCAATCTTGGAACTGAGTGGACCCTGTCCACATACTGATAATTGGTAAGAGGTTCGACTTGCAAGTGTCGATCGTAACAGCATCGGGAGTTCCAAGAGGCATTTTGAGGGCTTCTCTTCTGAATCTCTCAATGAATTCCTCAGTGGTCTCATTATTCTTCTGTTTGATTCTTATGAGGGCTGACATAGTCATATCATTGAGCCCTTCATAGAATCGTTCAAGAAACATTTGCTTAAAACCGACAAATGAGGTAATGCACCCATCAGGGAGACTTCTATACCATTCATAAGCCGTTCCTTTGAGACATCCAATGAACACCCGAGTAAGGAGGGCGTCACTTGGTTGCAGTTGATCAGTCATTACCTCAAAATGATTAATGAACTGACTTGGAGAGGTTGTCCCATCATAGAAAGAGATGGTCGGAGGTTTGTATTTTGGTGGATACGATACCTGCTTCCATTCTATCGGATAAGGCTGTTTGATGCCTAACCTTTGTAAACCATCCTTCTGTTTGAATGCCTCGAATTGAGTTTTGAGATTCTTCAATTCTTCAGAGACAACTCCCGAAGATTGTGGAGTTGTAGCTTGTAGAGTGTAATTGGGAGGAGGGACTGCAGCATATGTACCACCCCCAGCTCCAGAGTGACTTGGTGTGGTTTGTACAGGAACATTAGATTGTACCCCCGGAATAGTAGAGGGTTCGGGGTTTGGAACAACAGGGGTATTCAATACCACTGGTGGTGCTGTCTGTTGTTGAGCCTGCATTAGAGTGTGCATAGCACTCAATGTATCTGCCATAGCTCGCAATTGTTGTTCTAAAGAAGAAATCCTCTGTTCATGAGCCTCATTGCTAGTCGAAGGTTCATGATCACTTTCTGCCATGTAAGTGGTAATCATTCGAGGAATAGATGATGAAACAGTCTGTTCTGAATCATCACTGTGTGAATCAGTATCTTTCCCAGGGCTTTTTACAGGAATCAATACTGGAAAATTGGACTCTCCAAGGAAGTCTTCTGTGATCTCCGGATTACCACTTGGATGAGAAGAAGAAGAGGCTCTGGTCAAGGCTCCGGTCCTGGATCGAGTGCCGAGATAAACACCATTTTCAAAGTCTGATATAGCATCAGACTGTATGCTACCCCCAATGTTTCTGGAAGTCATGTTGACAGAAGCATAAAGAGGTTCATCTTCATCCAACATTGGTTCATATTGAATTCGTTCGAAAACAGATTGTCTTTTTGGTGAACAACAACATTGGATGACAACCCGAGATTGAAAGTCACAACCATGCTTTTCATGGCGAATATGGGCAATGTCATAGCCAGATGGAGTATCAATTCTCTGTTTATTTTGCAAATATTCCCGGAGATCTGTAGGAACAGATTGGGAAGTATTTGAAGATAGTTTCTGTGTAGAAACTTGTCTTTTGTTCTTCTGTCTTCTTGGTTCTTGAGTGTATAAAGACTGATTAATTTGAGCCACATAGTTCTTGGCATATTCTGCATCAGGATCTAATATACTTGTCTCAGTGGAACCGAACCGATTCTGATTAAGCTTATTACGAAGATCCGTGGGAGATTTGACTTTAATATCAGTCTTGGATACTTGTAATTTGCCTTTCTCAGACCGAGAAATTTTGAGAGAAGGAAGATGAGTATTATTCTGACTAGGAGTCGGTAATAATCCATCTTTGGAGGAATTAGCCAAAAGGCGTTTTCCATTGTTTGATCTAGTAAGAGTACTAGTCAAATTAACTCCAGAGGTAAAGACCTTAGGAGTAGAGAAGTTGACTAAAGAGTCTTTCTCCTTGGTTGGCACAAGATGTGCAAATTGAGGGGGAATCATTTGTATGTTCTGTGGAAGAGAACCCCCAATCTGATTTTCAGAAACAGTCAAAGGACTGTATTTATTAGCATACGCTGACTTCAGTTTGGACTTCTGGTCATACGCTACCTTTTTATTAGCATACACTGGCTTTTGCTCAGCGTACGATGCCTGATGTTGGCTTTTGTACACTGCCTTTGCCGTACGCTGCCCTTTGAATGTCATACGCTCAGAGTCATCAATGGCTAAAGAGCCGACTGCTGTCGTAAGAATAGAAGGAGAAGGGACTTTGACATGTCCAGAGATGGTTTTCCTTGGACACATTGACTTGGTTAAAGAACCAATTTTGTCAGCGTGACTAGGGGAAACCACTGTTGCCGTGTTCCGAGAAGCCGAAGTGTGCTTCATAGAAGTTGAAGACGTGTTCTTGTCAGCATGAGAAGTGACAGAAGCGTCTCGGATTGTTGCAGAAGACTTAGGGACATAGACGGAGTGTCCCTTCTTCTTGGCAACAGGAAGAGCGGAGGAAGTAGTGCGGCCCTCCTTCGCCTTGAGCATTTCTTCATAAGCCGATTGGTCGAATTGTACAACCATCGTCTTCTTCGTCAAGCCGATCGACGAAGTATCGCATTGAGTTGTTGCTATCTCATTGGAGGAGACAGCTTTCCCCAGCAGAGTCGCCAATTTGTTTTTCATAAATAAATTTACTTTATTTATTTTGTTTCTGAGAAAATTACAACTGTAGGAATCTAATCTAGAAGACGATTACTTTATCCCTTGGACGATGCGATGAAGAAAACTCGAACTTCGAAGAACTTGGACAGCAACTGGGCAATCTCTCTGTTCTCTCTGAAAATGACTGTAGTCTCTGATGAATGTGAAGAAACTCTTTTTTATAGAGTTCAGGATAACTGTCCTTAAGCATACGCTCAGGTAGTTACTTGACGTGTACATAACTGCAGGGACGCGTGGCAAATTCTGATGGAGACACATTAGCGTGCGGTTGAAAGTAGTGGAGCATGTTCAGGAGAGATTGATGGCCTGGATGCCACGTTGCATAACTTCTAGAGAAGTGGATAACTGGTACAGGACACGTGAGAACGTGTGTTGACTGTAACCCTGGATATGGTTGCTGTAATACGCTGCCTCGTTGAAAGAGAATTTATACGCTGACTTGGACAGCGTAGTGCCATATGAAATCCATACGCTCACTTTATGGGCAAGGAGTCATGTGAGGTCATACGCTCGTTTGTTTAGCAAAGAATCATGTGAGGTCCATACGCTCACTTGACTGTGTGAAGAAGGAGTCATGTGAGGTTGATACGCTCACTTGACTGGGTGAAGAAGGAGTCATGTGAGGTTGATACGCTCACTGGAGAAGTGGCCACGTGGCTATCATCAATCTTCTTTGGTACACCCATAACTGACAAAATCTCCTCGAGCGTCGTGACTGCGGATTTGACGGCTGACAGACTGTCAAAACTGACAATAATGATGGCTTTTGTATTTATGAAGGCTGCTGAGTTGTCCTCGTAAAAGACAAAACCGGCTCTTCGAAAACCTATACGACGGTTACTTTTCTCGTGACAGCTGTCTTTGCACGAAAGATGAAGTGTCAGATTCATTCCTCATTTAAACATATGCTGTGCTGTCACTTCAGTAAATAATAAAATATTTACTGAGCGTATGGCTTTTGAATGAGCGTATGGCTTCAACTGACATCTGTCTTTAAGCGTATGGATAAAAATGACAGCGTGTCATAATTTTCCACATCCTACACCCATATTCCCCTTTTATGAATTTGCATCCATTTTATATCCTTACACCTTTGATGTAAACTTGACATGAACCCGATATGATCATGACAGTATTTATGAATGTTAATCGGACCAAGGCTTACTGATGGAATTGCATGATTAGTGACCCGCCGTGGTGCACTCTTGACCAGTATTTTGACATGATAATTCTTGATGGTGGTCCGTCATGACGCACCCTTGCCTTGATACGTAATCTTGATAAGTAACATGACATGGTGGCGACCCGCCATGGTGCACCCTTGACAAGTAATCTTGACATGATAACCTTGATACGCTGTTGCAACGGCTAACCTGATATGCTAAGTAAATTTCTTGACACCGTGGGTGATTGTATTGAATATGCCTGTATAAGCAACCAGTCTTGTCTCGCATCATGTCTAGGACATATATCCCTGGTTACCACTGTTTGCCATTGATTGTAAAAGAACAGAACAATTATCGGAGGACTGAACTTAGACTTACAATACAAACTCGCTCGTACAAAGAAAGCCTAGGGACGAAAACCTAGGTACAGCAGACTAAGTACGATTGTTTATTTTTGATTCTGGGGGGTGACGATAGAGGCTCGGGAAAGCGACGGCCGCTCTGCCTTACTCCTTGGACGATCGGTATGCAGCCTTGGCTCGGGGAAGATCTGCTCGGCGTTGACGAAGAAAGGCTCTTCTTACTCTCCTCGGGTTGCTCTCCTGGCTTCTCTCTCTCTGTGAATATCAAGAAAAGGGGGAGCTCTCTCTGTGTATATCTCTCTCTTCTTCTCTTTTTTTTCTATTCTTTTGTGGCCGACCTTTTTTACATGGGAATGATGCTGGCTATTTATAAGAGTGGGGTGGGATCATTAGGGTTTGCTGATGATTATCTATTTGGAATGTCGGCACTCTTTCATTCTATCTGGGCCCTTGATCCTGATCATAATGAATCTCGGCCACTAATGCGGATAGCACCAAATCTTATGAGCAGTTAATGCTGACTGCTTTAAATCTTCGTGATTGATTATGCCAATATTTGATTGCTCGCCACGTGTCCTATTGGCTTGATGATGAATGATATGCCCTGATCTCGGCAATTATGATGATGATGTCGAATATTCTCGTTGGGATTCTGTTGCATCTTCAGTGCCACGTTTTTTAAATTGAAGATCCTGCCAGGGCCGCATAGGGTGACCAACACTTGAATCGCAGGGGGATACTACTCGTGAGCCGCATGAGTCAATGCCTCATCGAGCCGCAGGGGATGAACTTTCCGTGAGCCGCATATGCATAGTTTCTGTAGGCCGCATGAATTAGCGTGGTGTTGAGCCGCATAGACCGGGCGGGTGGACCGCATATGGCGGATTTTTGTTAATCATATTAGAGTGACTCCTCAATGAGCCGCATGAAGCTGTTCTCTATCCGAGCCGCATGAGACTTTTGCCACGCGGCAATCTAGGATTTTTTGTCAGATCGGGTCAGAGATTTTCTTCTTTTCCCGAAGAGTCTGTCATTATGGCAGAGCCACTATGATACTTTATGTCAGAGACAGCCGTCGAGTCGTGTCAGAGCATTAAATGAGGCCATTACTCCAGTGGCCAACTGTGGGGGGGATCACACGTGTCGTCAATTGAGCCGCATATTCCTGCTGAACCGCATTCATCCCCGAGCCGCATGAGTCTGAGGGTCTTCTTTTGGGCCGCATAGGGCAACTCCAGTATGAGCCGCATAGACTTGCTACCCAAAACCGCATGGGCCATTTATGCCTTTATTCTAATATTTTCCATGCTTCTACAGGACCCCCTTCAAAGTTTTCAATTTGTAAAATTGAAACACTTTGAATAAGAAGCATGGCCCCGTTTATGCCGCATAGGATGTTCTGTTTACCTGAGCTTCCTGGCCGCATTAGCATCTCGGCCGCATAGATTCTTCTGGCCACATAAGCTCTTTGCCACGCGTCCTGACCACGTGAGCAAATCTTCATTAATTGCCTTCGATTTGATTTGACGCCGCCTTTTGGGGAAGGATCCCAAGGGTCGATTTTGCCTTGACCGAAGCGTTCTCGCCTTTATTTCTGGAGGCGGTGCGTAATCCGAGGCATCTTTCTACTTTATGGATCGCCTATAAATAGGAGTTTTTCAGCTCTTGGGGATTTCTTTACCTCCTTTCTTTGCTTGAATTCCCTGTTGCCAACTTCGCTCTTCGTTTTCCTTCTTCATCCATCGACCATGGCTCCCAAGAGATCTGCTGCATCGAAGGCCGCGAAGGGCAAGGCAGTTGCTGCTACGGCGACTGCGGCGACGAATGTAGTCGCTCCTCCGTCGGCTGCTGTAGGCGCTGTCCATCCTGATGTTCACCCTTCCATCGCTGGTAAGGGGGTCACTCCGAAAAAACCCTAACTGCTGCCATGGCTCTGTTGCATACTTTATGCACAAGCCACATATACGAGACGTATCGATGTGACCGCATAAGCAATTCGCCCATTGTGGCCGCATGAGCTTGTCATATTCGATCAGTGCCGCATGTGTGTTTTCGACTTGGGCCGCATAAGCGTTGCTCACTTTTGAACCGCATGAACTTGATGGTTTGTAGCCGCAGCGATTTGTATGAGTCTGGCTTAGCCGCATGAATCTATAAACCCTTCTCAATCTGAGTTGTACAGACTTGGTTAATTCAGGGCCGTATGGGGCTATGACGCGCAGAGCCGCATGGACCTATCTGCTGATGAGCCGCATGAGGCTATGGCAACCTGAGCCGCATAGACCCCAATAACCTTTCAAATTCTTCTGTTTTTTGTCTATCTTCTGACCTTGTTTCTTTTGCCTGTCTTCAGTGACTCTGCCCGTGAATCCTGCTGGGGAACTTATGGTAGGCTCGCGTCAGTTTGCCTCGAGCGTTCATCGGGATGACTTAGTTCGTCAAGTGTCCGAACAGCTACTTGTTGATGAACCTTTGGAACGACTAAATGTCATCAGGGTTCAATCCTTTCAGTTCCTTGTTGATATGATAAGCTCTGGGCAGTCTGACGGGAAGTATCTGAAACCGGTCTTCCTCTTTGGGGATGCTTGGTTGTAGAAAACTCCCGAATGTTGGATGTTTCGGAGAGTTGGGATTTTGACCTGGACGGGATGCCGATTCACATCCCTATTATGAAGCGTCATTTCCCTTTTGAGTGGTTCAATATGATCGTTCTGGATAGGCAGATGCCGGACACCCTCACTCCAACCAGACCGGGGATGTTTGTTGGTAATATCCGTTATAACAGAGCCACTGGGTCAGTGCGCGCAGTTAAAGATCCAGCCAGTCGGTCCGTGATGGGGTTAGTTCCAGGTACCTTCATCAACACCCCTGGTCCTAATTTTTCATTCTTCCAGGCTGATATCTTCCTGAGTCAGCTAGCTCGCAAAGGGTCCTATCCTATTGGTAGGTTGGTCCTGCCGAGCTGGGTACACCCCATTCCTCCGTGGGCTAATCTGTCCTCATGGATCCTACGAAAGTATGAAGAGTTTTTGCGGGGAGTCAACCTTTATGAAGCTATACGGGGTACCAGCCACGGGTTGCCCGTTAATAAGCCACTGTTCATGGCCCTTTTGGAGATGTACAATCA